>PJEM01004209.1:145413-160756 GCA_004023845.1 Helogale parvula | reverse complement strand
TCGGGCGGTCCGGCAGGTGTTTTGGGTTCCCCGGGAGGGTCCTGCACGTGGTTGGGGGACGCTCAGGCGGTCCGGCAGGTGTTTTGGGTTCCCCGGGAGGGTCCTGCACGTGGTTGGAGGACGCTCGGGCGGTCCGGCAGGTGTTTTGGGTTCCCCGGGAGGGTCCTGCACGTGGTTGGAGGACGCTCGGGCGGTCCGGCAGGTGTTTTGGGTTCCCCGGGAGGGTCCTGCACGTGGTTGGAGGATGCTCGGGCAGGTCCTGCACGTGGTTGTGAGACGCTCGGGCGGTCCGGCAGGTGTTTTGGGTTCCCCGGGAGAGTCCTGCACGTGGTTGGAGGTCCACAGGTGTTTTGGATTCCCCAGGAGGGTCCGACAGGGGCGTGGGAGATGCCCAGGCAGGTCTGGCAGGGGCGAGAGGCTCGGGCGGTCTGGCAGGTGTTTTGGATTCGCCCAGGAGGGTCGGGCACCCCCAGGAGGGTTGGGGGACGCTCGAGCGGGACAGGTAGGCGATTCGACACTCCCACACCCGGAGGGCAGCCAGGTTGTGTGCAGGGTCTTCATTCTGAACAGTCCTTGATTTCTTCAAACAGTGGAAAACTGAGCCAACAATTCCAGTTTGCACACAACATGAAGCTGACCTGGCAGGCAGCTGGAGATATTTGAATGTGTTCTTTTTGGTGTGTTCCTGTCCCCCTGAGTCCCTAGTGACAATGGGTTTCTGGGGGCCTGTGGTCCCGAACCAGTGCTGACCGGGTGTGTGCATCGGTGAAGGTCTAAGGAGGGAGCCCAGGAGAGTGTGTCACCCGTGACTTGTTCTGTTGGGTGACTCCTGTTGAGACACCATGTGTCCACTGAGGCCAGCAGCATGGCTCCTGTGCCAGGTGGTCTTGACAGGCTGGCCATGTTGCCACAGATGCCCTACCTGTGGGCGTCCCACCCGCAGGTGTGAGAGGCCAAGGGAGACGAGGGTCACGTCCTGCTGGTCGGTGCCCCCGTGGCCAGCCTGCGTCCTGTGCACGCCCACAGCTCTGGTCACAGCAGCTGGTGAGAGGGGTCTCTGCGAGCGGGGGCGTGCCTCGGTGAGTCCCCCAAGCCACCAGGAGTGGCGAGCCTGTCAAAAACTGGCATTTCCGAAAGTTAAAGCTTCATGACCTTGTCTGTAGCATCCCACCCTCCTCCCCTGTTCCCTCCAAGCCTTCTCTTCGAAGAAGGCAGGGTCGGCAGCCTGTGAGCACGGTTTTCCTGGCACTCTGGCCTCTGTTGGTGTTTTCCTGGAGCCAGGGGCTGCTCACTTCGCCTCGTCTGGGCCGTCGTCTAGGGACTCGAGGCCAGTGACACAGGGACATGGTATGGGGCCCGTGGCAGGTGCCCCCCTGCACCCCGGCAGGCCCTCCTTCACCCGAGCTTTGCAGCGCCCTCTTTCCTGTCCTGAAATGGAGTGGAGTGAGGGTGCTTCCCAGGTCATGTGGTCTGTCTGCGCTCGGCACGCAGTCCCACACGCACTGGTACCTGTAGCCTGAAGGGGAGAAGCCCGGCGCACCCTAAGCCATCTGTGCTTGGGCGCAGCCGTACTAGATGCAGAGAAGGGGACAGTGAAAGCCTACCTGGGACCCGTAACACCCGTGTCACGACGGGTGATGGGATATTTTTCCCCCAAAATCTTCAACAAACAAAACACCCATGAGTCACAAGGTGGCATCCCTGCCAAGTGTGGTGGGCAGATGAGGCACACACGCTGTGCGGGACAGGTCCGAGGGAGGGCGCAGGTGCCTCGCCTGTGCAAACACCTGCCGGATGTTGGAGCTGTTTATGAGACTCAGGATGACCCCGGTGGTGCACAGTGATCACGTGCATGGCCGTTCACCTGGAGTCCCTCTCCTGTGCCTCCTGAGCTTGTGACGGCAAAACCTGTCCCCACGGTCTCTAAATGTCTCCCTGGAGGGAGCCTCTGTAGCTCTTGCTCCCGGTGCAGCTGCGGGACAGCTGGCAGTGATGTGAGCCCCTTCAGTTCCCGAAATGATGCCTGGCGTACAGCGGAAAGGTAAACAGCAATTCGTGTCAAGTGAGCTGCCACTCCCCTCAGAAACCCCACTGAAACCATAGAAAAGACAGTCTTAAAAACTTGTGACTCCGTCAGGTGAGAAAGGCTGACTATGGGATGCAGGTGCCACTGCCAGGACTAAGTCAGGAGCCTGAAGCCCGAGCCTCCAGGCCCATCTGAGCTCAGCACCAGAAGGGCGGGCTGAAATGGGGGGAGGGGGGGTGCGCTGAGCTGAGCAGGGACACTTGGAGGTCTGCTCCCAGGGAGGATCGGGCGCGGTGGAGGGCCCGGCCGCTCCTGCCTCTGGTGCTGCGGTGGTGGTCCTGTGCTGCCCGGAGGCAGCGGCCACCTCTGCTGGAATAGTCCCAAGTCTGAGAGGAAGGACCTCCATGCACCCTGAGGCGCCTGGCGGCTCTACTGTGAGCCCCACTTCAGGACCGTCGCCCGGACCTCCTGCAGCTTCTTAGGTCTCTCAGGTAGACATCCAGGTGCTGCCCCATGAGGAAAGACATGTCCATGATCTACTAAGTAGTGTTACCTGAGGTCAGAGGTACTGGGTCCAAGAACTGGGAACAGGGTGTAATCGAAAGGAGCGTTCAGAGGGCCCAGAAGAGCATTCAGAAGTTAAATTAGAAAAAGCAGCAAATGAGAATGCCAACTGGGGCGGCCGCTCTGGAGGACAGTGTGGAGGCTCCCCAGAAATTTAAAACTACAGCTCCCCTGTGGCCCAGCAAGAGCACTACTGGGACCTTACCCAGGGGCACAGGAGTGCTGATGCGCAGGGGCGCGGGCGCCCCGGTGTTCACAGCGGCGCCGTCGACCACAGCCGCAGGACGGAAAGAGCCCAGATGCCCATCGATGGATGAGCGGAAGACACGGTGTGTCTACAGGGGAGGGTGACTCGGCAATCAGAAAGAATGAAATCTGGCCATTTGCAGCTGCGTAGACAGAACTAGAGGGTGTCGTGCTAAGCGAAATAGAGGGAGAAATATCGTATGACTTCACTCATAGAACTTTAAAATACAAAACAGATGAACATAAGGGAAGGGAAGCAAAAATAATATAAAAACGGGGAGGGGACAAAACACAACAGACTCTTAAAGATGGAGAACAGAGGGTTGCTGGAGGGCTTGTGGGGGGGGGGCCGGCTAAATGGGTGAGGGGCTGTAAGGAATCTACTCCTGAGATCGCTGTTGCACTAGATGCTTAACTAACTTAGAGGGAAGTTAAAAAATGGATACATTATTTAAAACATTAAAACGTTAGAAAGAGCAGCAAAAAAATTTTTAAGGATTAAGAAAGCACAGTAAAGGTGAAGGCAGCTCCCAGAAGATGGAGCTGAAAGAGACGAGGGGAAGGCTAACCAGGCCATGGAGCGAATCAGCGAGCAGACGGATGAAGGGGTGAGGGGGGATCGGAAGGGCCCTGGGCCCCCAGAAACCCCCGTGAACACTGGGCAAATAAAATGCTTTCAGAGGGTTCAGAAGAAATAAAAAGGTCACATAAGGATTGCGACTCGGGGAGCCCTGGGTGGCTCAGTTGATTAAGCATCTGACTCTTGATCTTAGAGCAAGTCACGATCTTCCTGTTCCTGAGTTTGAACCCTGCATGAGGCTCTGTGCTGACAGTGTGGAGCCTGCTTGGGATTTATGCTCGCTCGCTCGCTCGCTCGCTCGCTCTCAGTGTCTCTCACTCTGCCCCTCCCCTACTCACATTGTCTCTGTCTCTCTCAAAATAAATAAACTTAAAAAAATATAGGAAAAAAAAAAAGGATCATGAATCAGAACAGCACCTGCCCCCCCCCCCCCCGGTGCCTCTGGTCACCTGCCGCTGGCCCCTCCTGGCCTCCCAGGGCCTGTGTCCCTCCAGAGAGCGCTCACAAGTCCCCAGGCCTGAGAGCCGCCCAGCGCGGCCCTTCCCTGCGTGTGAGCTTCCATCAACCTATGCGTTGAGCGCAGGCACGGGCTGGGGAGGGGAGGGTGTAGGGACCCAGCCCCCACTAGCTGATTCTGTTCTCAGCGACCATGCCCGTGCCATACAAGGCGCTCGGTATTTTGAATGAGGCCTCCGGTTATCATTTTTTCAGAGATGCTCATACTTACGGATTGAGGGGATGGAGGAGGACTGGAATTCTCCAGCCACAGATCTGGAGGCCTGAGCGCCGAGCGACTGAGCGCTAAAGCTTGGCTGGTGCCAGTACTCGTTTCACGGCAGGGAGGTCCTGCCTGTCTACGGGCAGGCCTTTCTCTTTGGGCTTGTGGGTCTGTTTTCTAAGACTTTATTTTTTCTTTAATTAAAAAAAAATTTTATTATTTATTTTTGAGACAGAGACAGAGCACGAGTGGGGGAGGGGCAGAGAGAGAGGGAGACACAGAATCTGAAGCAGCTCCAGGCTCTGAGCTGTCACCACAGAGCCCCACGCGGGGCTCGAACCCACGAACCGTGAGATCATGACCTGAGCCGAAGTCGGACACTTGACCAACTGAGCCCCCCAGGTGCCCCTTGTTTTCTAAGACATAAAAAAGGACAGGGTAAGTTTTTGTCCAGATTTGGGAGGTGGGGATGCGGGGCAGGGCAGGCATGAAGCTCTCGGCCCCGTCTGGAGCTCTTGGCCTGCAACCAGGCCGTCCACAGCTGGGCCCTGCTGTCCCCCTTCCTCCGGCCCCTCGCACAGGCCGCCCAGCCTTCCTCGAGGACTGGCGGGTCATTGCTTCGAGCCGCCTCCGGGCTCTCCTCTATGACGTTCCCTGAGAACCCTGGGCTCTGGGGAGCCCTCTGACCTGAGCTGGGGGGGCTGTGCTGCAGGAGGGGCCGGGAGCGGAGCGGACCCTTCCTCGATCTGGCTCCCAGCTCTGAGTGTCCGTCTGCGCAGGTCCCGCTGTGTGCATGGCGGGGCCTTCGGCGGAGCCGCCGGTGAGCAAGGACTGCAGGCTGCTGCGGACGCGCTGCCTCCACGGGCCCGGGGGAGCGGGTCAGACAGGTCGGCGGGGCGCCCGGCTGCACACGGCACTGTCTGCGCTGCCCCGCCGCCCCCGTCTCCGAGGCCCTCCCTGGGTTCCCAGCGGGGCCTTCGGGAATTGTCTCTGGGTGACTTGGCGGCAGGGCCGTCCCTTTCGTGGGGACCCTCAGAGAGGTCCTGAGCAGTGTCCAGTCCCTGAAGGCCAAGCCTGTCGGGCTGATCGCCACCTGGAAGAGATGTGGCCCAGAGGACGGGCGTCCACATCAACAACCCATTCTGGTCACCTCTGTTTCCCGGGCGTCTGTCTCTCCGGAGCCATAGAGCCGGGACCCAAAGTTCTCGAGAAAAGTGTCAGGTCAAATCTGTGCTTCCTTTTTGACAGAATTATGAGAGCTTCTACCAGGAGTCAGGGGAAGGGCAGGTGCCGAGGAAAGATGGCGGAGACAGGCCTGAGTTAGCTTCTTCTGACCAGTGTTTCTGTCGCTTGAGGATACAGACCAGAGTTCTCTGCCTTTTCTTTTAATCGTGCTAAAGTGCATGTAATCGAAAGTTTACCACTTGACCGTTTTAGGAGCACAGTTCAGTGGCAGGAGTCCTGCTGTTTGGGACCACGACCACCGTCTGTCCACACAGCTTTCCCGTGTCCCCGCCCCTCCCTCGCCCCCAGGGACCACCGTCTCCTTCTGTCTCCAGGGGCACCTGACCCTCCGTCCTGCTGTGACGGGCGTATCTCACTGAACACAACGTCCTCGGGGTCATCCGTGTCCGAGCGCGCGTCGGAGCGTCCCTTCCTTGAAGGTTCAGTACTGGTGCGCTGCGTGGACAGACCACACTTCGTCCGTCTGCCGATGGACACATGAGCTCCTCCCGCCTTTTGGCTGCTGTGAGCGCGGGTGTGGAAGTACATCCGTGTTTGATTCCCACTTTCCCTTTTGGTTGTAAACCCAGAAGTGGAATTCCTGCATCATAAAGTAATTTGGTGGTTAATTTTTTGAGGAGCCATCCAACTGTTCGCCCTGTGTCTGCGCCCTCTTCTGTCCCCGCAGCCGCACATGCTGGTCGCAGTTTCTCCACATCCTGACCAGCACACCTGTTGTTTTCCGTCCATTCGTTTGTTCGCGATAACCGTCGGAGCGGTGCCCGCGGCTTCTCCTTGTTGGCCTTGCGTCTCCCGGCGGCGGAGCTGCTTCCGCGTGCTTCTTGTCGTTTTGTATCTTCTTTGGAGAGATGTCTAGTCAAGCCTTTGGTCCATTTCTTAATTGGATTGTTTTTCCATTTTCGTTGTCGTTTTCTTGTCCCATTTCCTTCTGCATTCTGGGTACCAGCCCCTTATCAGATGTGTGATTTGCAAATATTTTCTCCCGTTTTGTGAGCTGCATCTTCGTTCTGTCAAATGTCCTCTGATTCATGGGAGCCAGGGTTCGGCGCACACTCGGGAGCCCGCCAGGCAGAGGGACAGCGAGGGCAGGGGCGCCGCGCCGGAGCGGGCGTGCGCGTGCGCAGTGTGAGAGCGGCGCCTGTGTTCACAGGGTCCGTTTTCAAGCCCTCTTGGAGGACGTGTTACAAGAAGCCAAGAAACTGATGAGATATTTAAGGGTTAAGAGAGGTGGAGGGAAGACGGAGCGTGTGCGAACTTTCCAGATGGCCCACAATGCACTAGAGGACAGGACATGGAAGCGAAGTGTCCCTGCTCTCTTGGACTGACTTGTTTCCGTAAAAGTGTAAAAAAATAAAAACTAAAGGTATGGCAAGCATAGGTTCTCCAGAGAGCTCTCCAGAGAACTGGCATTTTAGAAATTACTTTACCCTTAATAATGCTCCCAGCATGCTCCGGGTGTCAGTACCTGGGGGCTGCAGTGAGTCCAAGGACTCAGAAGCACACTGAGGCTTTGGGAGGTTGGCGACAGGACCCGCAGGAAGTAGACCAGCACGGAGAGGAGCCGTCCTCCTGCGGGCATGCCGTCATCCCTGCAGCCAGGGCTCTGGGGGCGACATGGGGGTGGCCAGCTCAGGGTGCTGGGCTGGAGCCCCAAGAAGGCTCAGGTGGGGTGGCACAGCCCGGGGTCCTGGCAGGACGGGTCCTGGTGGGCCCGTCGCCTATGGCTGCCCTCTGCTTCCTTGCAGGCATCGACTATAAGACGACCACCATCCTGCTGGACGGACGGCGGGTCAAGCTGGAGCTGTGGTGAGTGGGGCCCTGCCAGGGGAGGCGCCCGGGGCCCGGCTGTGGCGCCAGGACGCAGGCAGGCGTCCCGAGAGGCGGGGGGTGGCCCGCTCACATTCACGTGAGCGGCCCTTCGCACAGACCCGGTGTCGGCGTGGAATGGACTTTGCTCCGTGGTGCAGAACCCAAAAGTCCGGGCTGTTCAACCTGACAGAGCTCAGGTCCCTTTTCCCACAGACACTCATTTCCACAGTGGCCATGGCCTCTCTCCCCTTGCCCTTTACTGGGCGCCACCTTCAGGAGCATTTTCCAGAACCTTTCTGTGCAGACGTAAATTTCTCCAGGGGTGGGATTCTCCAGCCCGGCAGGGCAGGGTAGGGTTCCAGGGATCACCGGCCCGTGGAGGGCAGTCAGGGCAAGCTGTGGGGGGATGGCGAGCGGCCCCCAGGGTTCACGCTGTGCGTGCTGGGGCCCCACGGAACACGTCCCCCGACCCCCTGTGTTTCAGGGACACGTCGGGCCAGGGCAGGTTCTGCACCATCTTCCGGTCCTACTCCAGAGGCGCGCAGGTAAGCCCCGCAGCGGCGCCGGTGCCATTCTCCAGGACGACCCCCAGCCCCCCGCTGCTGTGTCAGCAGACCATACGCGCGTGACTCATCCTAACCGAGTCTTGTCATTTGAACACCAGGCTTCCACTAGGAGTCCAAACGGGATGTCCTCTGCGTGGCGAGCCTGCGGTGTCAGAACTCCGTGCGTGGCACCACTCTGTGCCCAGGGTGGGAGCCTTGATGTGCCACTCAGTCACCCAGGTCACAGAGAAGAAGAGGGCTGCCCGAGTGGACCGGCCCGGGTCACTGATAAGGATTTCAGGGTCTGAGCATCGGAGCCACCAGGGGCTGCTGCAGGTCCTTAGGGGCAGGGGCAGCTCCCCGTTTCTGCCTGCGTCCCCGGGTCCCGCCGGCGCGCGTGCGTGCCGACCGGGTCTGTTTGTGGTTCGAGGCTGGACGAAGCGGAAGCAGCTGCATGAGCAGATCTGCTCTCACCGCTGTCAGTGTGAGGGGCCTGATCGCAAGGCCGCTTTGGTCCGTGATGCAGGGCAGGCCATGACCCCCCAGGCTTTCGGAATTGCTGAGGGCACCCCTGCGCCCCGGGCAGGGTCCTCCGTCAGGAGCACCGCAAACACATGCAGGGATCTGGCCCTTGGGCCCATGGCCTGGCCTCTGGCTGTGCGGAGTGTGGGCTAAAGTGGGTCTGCACTCAGCAGGAGCAGGTGCTGCCTGTCATGAGCCCCCAACTCTGGCTCAGGCTTGTGGGGAGCCCTCTGGGCCTCTGCTGTGCTTTGTGAGCAGTGATGAATGCCCAGCCACGGCCGTGCTGCTCGTCCTGGTCCATGGGCCCTGGGAAACCAGAGGGCGATTTCTTCTGTGACAGAGCCAGACTCAGTCCAAGTAGGTGGGGACAGGAGTGCCGACTCCAGCCTTCCTCCGGGGCCTTCCTGAGGGGGGGGCCTCTCCGGCACGGTGACAGGGAGGAAGACGCCAGATGGGTCCCCCTCTGTTCTCCACTGAGGTCGGGGTGGAGGACCCCCAGACTGGGCTTGGGAGCGCCGGTCCTGGGAGCGGTGCTCTGCCGTGCTCCGCCGGTCCGTGGGCGGCCCCTGCAGAGGTGGCGTGCGCCTGGCAGTCACACCTGGAGCAGCCGATCGTAAACGGCCGAAGACACAAAGACCTCGGTGTGGGTTGCAGCTTTGGGGCATCTGTCAGCTCGAGCGAGCATGGAAGTGTGGGCCACGGGCCGCTTGAGTTGACAGACGGGGCTGCTCGTGTGGTTTCATACATACGCGACAGCGAGGCTGTGTTCTGGGCGGTGGTGGTTGCTGCTGGTGGCCCACGGTTGCTGGTGAGTTCTGCTGTGTTCCTTTTGCGTTTGAGTGCTCCCTAACTTTGCTGCGATACAGGGCATGTTACTTTTGTAATGAAACATTTCGAAAATGGAGAGATGGGGGTGGCGACCTTGGATATGATAATAAAGGGCCACTGGGAGGTGCTGAGAAAAGACCCCGAGGCCTCAGCTGCCTCACACGCCTGCGGCGTGGGAACGTGGGACAGACCACAGACGCCGTCTCTGGGGGCACTGCAGGGCCGAGGGGGGCGGCAGCCCAGCCTGCGCGTTCGCCGGAACATAGGTTTTGAGGAAGCGCGTCCTGTTAGCGCGTCCACGCTCTCTCCAGGGCGTCCAGCCCGGTCAGTTGTGGACCGGCTGTCGCTTTTGCTTTGCTGGTTCTGGGGGTTCTCGTCGTCTCGGAGCTGGGTGGCCAGCAGTGGGCACGGAGCCTGGGGGCCAGCAGTGGGCACGGAGCCTGGGGGCCAGCAGTGGGCACGGAGCTGGGGGCCAGCAGTGGGCTTGGAGCTGGGGGCCAGCAGTGGGCTTGGAGCTGGGGGCTGGCCTCGCTGCAGTGCTTCTGCCTGTCGTGCTTCGTCCTGTCCGGTGGTGGCAGGGACGAGGGGGGTGTCTGCATGGTGAGCGTTCACCTGATTTTGCAGCCGATGGTACTGCTAGTGGAGTTTCCTATTTCTGTCAGTCTCCTTAACCCTCGGTTAAGGCCAGAGAGGCCTTGCAGGTCCCATAGGGTGCAGGACCCAGAAGCTCCTGGCCAGCCCCTGTCTTTGTCACCTGCCCACAAAGGTACTGTCTCGTGGCTCTTGCCACGAATGCCTTTCTGTCCTGGACCGCTGGACTATGGCCCATGTTTTACTGTTGCTGGGTTCTGAGGTGGCCCTGGGAGGCCGGTGCCTCCTGCCGATGTCCCCTGGGGTCCCTTGGGGTCAGTGCAAGAAGTGAGCTGAGGACAGGGGACGTTCTGTGTAGTTGAGGTTTGGGGTCACCTGGATTAGCACTGAGGAGAGCACGGCTAGGCACTGGTCTGGACAGAGAGGGTCAGTTCGTTCCCATGAGGGGGGTTTCCCGTGAAAAGTGTTCTAGGCTCACACTTGCCATTACACGATTGGTGGTGGGTGTGCGGCGTGCCAGCTGCCCTGCCCAGGTGGGGGGCAGAGGGGCCAGGGACCATTTGACAGACACCTGGTCCCCATTTTCAGTGCTTGTCCTGCTCCTGGACAGAAGCCTGGGTGCTTCTGGGGTCGTAGGCAGAGCTCCTTGGGGAGCTTTACCGTCCAACATGTATCACACGTGCCGAAACTAACTTCGTAAGAAACGCACCGCTGCGGCTCGGCCGGGGCGGGGACTGCACAGGTGCGTGTAGTGTCCAAGCCCATCAACCGTTCGCGCAGTCTCGCTGCGTCTTCTGAGGCCCGGGCTGTAGCTCAGAAGTGCACAGAGGGCGGGTGCCGGCCCTGGGCCCTGCACCGAGGCCTGCCGTCCGGGCCACATCGTGCGCGCTCAGGCCTTCACCTCCGGCGTTGGTGATCGCAGCCGGTGAAGTCACCTGAGCGCCAACAGCCGCACTCCCGCCGGGCCTGGCCCGAGGCCCGAGGTGCCGGGCGCTGTGGGGCGGGGGGCTGGGTGGGGGCTGGGCCGCTTGCGCTGTGCCCCATCTGGGTCAGGAATGAGACGGTAAGCAGTTATTCGTGGAGCAATGGGGAGAGCCTTTGTGCCCTAGAGCACCCACTCTTTTAAAAAGAGCACGGATTACTTTTAGTGATTAAAAACACCAGAGTATAGTGAGAATTTATTTGCTCTTCCTCTGGCTTTTTGAAGCTCACGGCCGACGCGGGCCCCCTGGGGTCTCCTGGTAAAAGGGACGACCTCACTTCGGTTCCCAGCGGTGCGTCTATGCTTGATCCCTCGTGTCCTTCCCGTGATCGTTTTGGTCCCTGCTGCCTACGACGGGACCAGCTGTGCGTCCTTCCTCCCTGTGATGGACCCCACCCGTCAGACTGGGGGCAGCCCCAGAAAGGTGGCTGTGGGCGGCCATCGGTGCCAGCTGGGAGGGACGGCTAGGGTTCCCCAACTGCATCGGGCTGCGGCTGAAGCCTGAGCTCAAGAGATGAGCTTCTACCCACTGGTTAGAGCTCTTCAGCCTCACACGGTGAGCAGGAGCAGGAAGCGGAGTCCGCACGCGGTTGTGCATGGACACTTTCCTCTGAGGGTTGTTGTGGGTTTGTATTTCTGTTTCTAAAAATTATGCAGGGGAGCCTGGGGGGCTCGGTTAGGCGCCCCACTCTTGTTTCGGCTCAGGTCATGATCTCACGCATGGTTTTGTGGGATCGAGCCCCGTGTCAGGCTCGGTGCTGATCGTGGAGCCTGCTTAGGATTCTGTCTCCCTTTCTTTCTGCCCCTCCCCCAACCCCCACTTGTGCTCAGTCTCTCAAAAAAAAAAAAAGGCTCACAAAAAATTTTGCACATACTGCGTACTTCTCACAGTGCGCTGCGCACCTACCTGGACGTCTCTGACGTTTATGAGCACGCGGCACGTCCGTACCTTGGCTTACTCCAGTCCTGGGCCTGCACGCTTAGCTGTATGAACAGGGCTGACATGAGCATCCCCAGGGGCTGGTGGACCCTACATGCGTCCTTGGTTATATCTTAGAAGGGGGTTTTCCAGGTTGGGGGGCCAGGGGCCCTCACTGCAGCCCTAGTCAGAGGCTTTTTTCCTTGTGCCCCAGGGTTAGCCCCCAGCTGCCCACAGGTCCTGTCCAGTCTCTCTCTAGCACCACCCCCGCCAGACTAGTGTCTTTGCCCTTGACTTCAAGTGCATCTGTGCCCACTTGTCTCCAGAGAATTTCCCTCCGGGCGTGGCTCCCCCTCCCCTGCGAGTGTCCCTCCTGGACAGAGTGGGATTTTGAGCTCCGTGTTAACAGACATAGGAGCTACACTTAAGTCTTCCAGGATCTGCAGAACATTTTTCAGGGAAAAGATGCATTTTGAGGTCAAGGCTGCCCTGTCCTGATCTCAGCTGCGTTGCCCCATGTATGACAGAGACACCGGCAAATGCAGCCTTGATGGGGCAGGATGGGGTGCTCCCTGTCTGCACAGGGGTTCCGGCTCCTGAGCCTGTGGCACGTAGGGGCAGAGAGAGGCGAGAACCCGCAGCGCGGTCGCCTGCTGGAATCCCCTTTCTGAGGCTCGTGACGGAGAGAGATCTCGGGCAACGCCGGCGGGCTGGCCAGGCATGCGGAGACGGCCAGAGCTGAGCTCCGGCTCCTTGGCTCGAAGGGCTGTGCGGGAAGATCCTCATAGCAAATCCTCTGCCCAGCTGGGGGCTCCTACGAGACTGACTGGCGGCCTGCTCTGCAAGGAGGACCCGTCCGCCCAGCCCCCGGGAGCCCCGAGCAGAGCGCCGCTGGACGGCGTCAGGGACGCTGCCCCAGCCCGCCGGCCACAGCTGTCCGCGGGCCCGCCCCGCGCTGTAGGCCTTCAGACACTGTCCTAGCTCGAGGGATTTTTAAAGTGCTTATTTATTTATTGTGAGAGAGAGAACTCGAGAGCAGGAAAGAGCCAGAGAGAGAGGGAGAGAGAGAGAATCCCAAACAGGCTCTGCACTGTCAGCATAGAGCTTGACGTGGGGCTCAATCCCATAGCCCTGGGATCATGACCTGAGACGAAATCAGGAGTCACTCAGATGCTTACCTGACTGAGCCAGCCAGTGCCCCGTTAGCATGAGTGATTAAAAAAAACTTTTTAAATGTTTTTTACTTATTTTTGAGAGACAGAGATAGCGCAAGCATGAGAGGGTCAGAGAGAGAGGGAGGAGATACAGAATCTGAAGCAGCCCCAGGCTCTGAGCTGTCAGCACAGAGCCCGATGCGGGGCCCGAACCCACGATCATGAGATCATGACCTGAGCCGAAGCCGGACGCTTACCCGACTGAGTCCCCAGGCACCCCGGCAGGAGTGATTTTTAAACGATCACCGGATAACGCTTAAAATGTGTTTGGAGAAAAGACGTTGGGGCAGCAAAAAAACCAGTTGTCCCGCCAAGTGTTCCAGATGAGGAGGAGGCAGCGTCGATCTTGCAGGGTCCCCCATTGCCATTGCCCCACACAGAGGGTGTCCAGGGCCACACGGGCCTGCCCTCGGTGAGGAGGTGGAGACAGGGCTGGCTGAGCCGTGTGTGCAGAGCCAATACCACCAGTGCCTCTGAGATGTGACCGAGTCTCAAAGCCATGCGTTTTCCACGTGGGAAACGTGTGACCCACAGAGTCCACTTGAGAGCTGTCTGGCTGGGGCCGAGTGCCGCTGGCCACGCCTGTGCTTGGCCGCATCGGGCACCGTGCCTGGAGTAAGTCCCCTTCCATCCAGCCGACCCCCGGCCTCTCGACACCCGTGTCTCCCTTGCAGGGGATCCTCCTGGTATATGACATCACCAACCGCTGGTCCTTTGACGGCATTGACCGGTGGATCAAGGAGATTGATGAGGTAAGTGTGCGTCCACAGACACCCCTCCCACAGTGCCCTTCCCAGGATGCACTCCCATCCCCGCAGGAAGCTGAGGGACCCCGTTTGCTGTCCCTGCCTCCCGCCCATCTTCCCATTGCCCTGGCTCTGTGTCCTCTTGCACGCTGCCTGCCATGGCGCTTGGTGGTCACAGAATGGACAGTGAGGGCCCTGCCTGCTTTGGAGGCAGAGGGACAGTGGCAAGAGGGGGGTGTCCTGTGCTGATGCCTCTGCTGAGTCCTGTGCCCCCCCAGCATGCACCTGGGGTCCCCCGGATCCTGGTTGGGAACCGGCTGCACCTGGCCTTCAAGCGGCAAGTTCCAACAGAGCAGGCGCGAGCCTACGCAGAGAAGAACGGCATGACCTTCTTCGAGGTCAGCCCTCTCTGCAACTTCAATGTCATTGAGTCCTTCACGGAGCTGTCCCGCATCGTGCTCATGAGGCACGGCATGGAGAAGATCTGGAGGCCCAACCGAGGTGAGGCGCCGCCACAGCTGCGGGCAGAAGGAGGGGGCAGGCAGGGCCCCGGCAGCCCGCTCAGGGCCGGCCTCCCCAGTCCGCGCTGCTCCCCTGGCACCTTGTAGCTACGTGAATGCCCTGTCTGCATGGGGTCCTGGCAGTATGTGGGGGACTGTGCCTTACGCCCTCTCTGTACCTCAGTGCTAGGAGGCAGCGCTGTGACCTAGAGCAAACAGGGACAGGGGACTGGCTTCCGAGCCTCCCCTCCTGGAGCTGACCCATCAAGATCCTGGCTGTATGCTCCCTGTCCCTCCTCCGCCCCGTCCCACCCGAGCTGCCAGAAGGGCCAGCGATCACTGGAAGCCTCCATCTCCTGTTAGGCCCCAGGGCAGGGCAGGCCACCCTTGGAAGCGGGGTCTCCCTGGGCACTTCTCAGCCTGTGGCTCTAGGCAGAAGTCAGGAACGAGGTGGAGTGCTGGGCGTCCAGGGTCGCAGCAGGGCAAGCCTGGGGGCATGGCAGACCTGCACCCGTGCAGTCTGACCTTTCCCTTCCCTCTGCAGTGTTCAGCCTGCAGGACCTCTGCTGCCGGGCCATCGTCTCCTGCACCCCAGTGCACCTCATCGACAAGCTCCCGCTGCCCGTCACCATCAAGAGCCACCTCAAGTCCTTCTCGATGGCCAACGGCATGAACGCCGTCATGATGCATGGGCGCTCCTACTCGCTGGCCAGTGGGGCGGCGGGGTGCAGCACCAAGGGCAACAGTCTCAAGCGGTCCAAGTCCATCCGCCCCCCGCAGAGCCCACCCCAGAACTGCTCGAGGAGCAACTGCAAGATCTCCTAGCGGGGTGGGCCGGGCGCCACGCCGTCCAGTTTGCTCCGGCACGGCTCCCGCTCGGGGAGCGGCTCTGGCCGCGTGCAGGGAAGGCTTTGACCTCGCCGCCTCCTGGGAAGCGTGGGGGCTCACCTCGCGGCCAGGGGTCTCGGCCCAACGAGCTCCGGAGGACCGGAGACAGCTGCGGGGATCTTGGCGGAACAAGCCTGCGGCCCGGTGGTGCGGTGCAGCGGGGAAGTGCCCACGAGGCAGCTCTGCCCCCCCCCCCCGGCCCCCGGGGGCTGCGCCGGGGACCCAGGAGGCCGGGCTCCCTTTCTTATTTATGTGGAAGGTGTTCACCTTTTTGTACATTTTTAAGGGACAGACAGGGAGGCCTTGATTCAGCGCCACGTGAGCCCCTGTTGGCCGTGGGGCCAAGCTTCGGGACCTTGGGACAGGGAGGGGATCTGAGGCAAACACGAGAGGAACCCCCAGGCCTCACCCTCTGAGTTC
>PJEM01004209.1:123416-145313 GCA_004023845.1 Helogale parvula | reverse complement strand
AATGTGGGGGTTTCTCAGAAGGGGATAGTGGGGTGCACCCCACCCCACGTCCCTCCACGTGTGCGGGCGGACGGCCTTCCCTCTGTAACTCTGCACCTTCCCTTCCGGTTCCGTTTCTGTGTGTCGCCACATGAACCCGGCTCAGGGTCTCCAATGACACGGTGCGGAAGATGCGCAGCGGGGCTGCCAGGCGCCCTGCGGGCCTACACTGACCTGCCCGCCTGTCTTCGGGGCGCCGGGGCTTACCCTTCCCCGGCCGGTGTCCCCTTACTCGGGGCGTGACCCCACGGCTGCTCCTTGCCTGCTGTCGCCCCTCGCGGTCACATCACCAAAAACGCTCTGACCCGAGTCTCCTGGAGAGCCCGCCGGCCAGCCCCGAGAGGAGGCCTGGCCGCCTCCTGCCGCCTGGTTGGTGACGGCCGCCGGTCACACTGGTGCTCAGCTCTACCTCCTACTCACGGCCCCTCCCGGGCTCTGGGACTCTCCCGCGCTGTGGGTCCAGGAGGCAGGTGGGGGCCACGGCCTGGGTGCGCAGGGGCGCCCAAGGTCCCTGCGGGAGGCCTGGCCTCGGCAGGGTCAGGCGGAGGAGGCCACACCCATCCTGTCTTGCCTGCCAGGCCCCTTTTTTCGAACTTTGAACCCAGTCACACAGACTGTTTTGAGGACGGGGACAGTCCTACGTTCACCTTATCAACACTACCTTTCGCTGCTGACACACCATTCCTGTGCTCATTTTGGACGGTTTTTGTTTCTTTGTACAGTAAACCTAATTCAGCTCTGATTTCCAGGCTGCATTTTGTAGAAATTAAAGCCTCTGGTTTTAACTGGCCAAGTGGTAGGTGTGGCGTGGCGGGGCACACCCGGCGCTGCCTCGTTGACCCGGGTCCCCGTGGTGCATGCCTGGCCGTGAGGGCCGAGGGTGGCTGTGCCACATGTCCTGGTGGGCAGAGCAGGCGGCCCTCAGCCACAGCGCCAGAGACCCCCACTCTGTGCTACCTCTGAGGGTAGGAACCTGGAACCCCCTCAGTGACCGTGCAGGCAGCGCCTAACTGCCAAGTTCGCCCTGCTGGCTGAGAGGGTGGTGGGCGCGGAGCCAGGGATGCAGCGGGAGACTCGGGCTCACCACCTGCCGGACTCAGCGCAGCACCGCCTGGGCCCCGGGGTCGGCTCCCTCCCTGGGAAGCTACCAGCCGACAGTGCGCGAGGCTCAGTCCGGGGGTGTGGTGGGCACTGAACACAACACCCCCACACTCGGGGACCCAGGCCTCTGACTACAGCTCCGAGGGACCATCCTGGACCTGGAGCCCCCCATGCCCATGTCCCCTACTATGCATTCTCTGCACGTGGGCCATCTGGTCGCAGGCTGACCAGACAAGGCTTTTATTACCCTGCTTCCCAGGTCATCAGGTCAGATGTGGGGTCACGGGATGTTTTCCATCGCATCTCCGAGCAGATGCTCCTGGGGCCCAGACGCCTGGGAAGAATTTGGAAGTGCCAGTTCCAGCAGCTTTGACCTGTTTTGCTGCATCACCTCTGCCTAACAGCCCTGCCAAATGGGGGGCTTCCACACCTGCCGAGGGAAGCCGCCGCCTCCCCGGGGCTTGGGCAGCTTTTTATTTTTTTTATTTATTTAAAAAATTTTTTTTAATTTTTTTTTTTTTTTTTTTGAGAGACAGAGACAGCATGAGCAGGGGAAGGGCAGAGAGAGAGGGAGACACAGAATCCGAATCTGGCTCCAGGCTCTGAGCTGTCAGCACAGAGCCCGATGTGGGCTCGAACCCACGAACCGTGAGATCATGACCTGAGCCGAAGCCGGACACTTAACCGACTGAGCCCCCAAGGCGCTTTTTTAGATGGCCTTGGCCTCTAGGGACTGTGTGGCCCCATGTGGGGCCACAACTACTGAAATTCAAGTTCGTCCAAGTAAATCCATTCAGTGCCTCGGTCACACCAGCCAGTTTGCAGTGTTTGCTGCCTGTGAGACTGGGGGCCATGCTGGCCAGCACGCAGCTCCCTCCGTGTGGGTCGTCCTGGGACCTCACTTCGTCCAGTCGTGGAAGAGCCTGGATCAGGAGCCGTGCCGGGGGCGGGATCTTTGGAAACGCAAAGTCCAGCCAGGCATGGGCCTTCCCCAACCCCCATCTGCTGCGGGACCCCATGGAAAGGCCCGGCTGAGCTCACTGTGCATTCACTCATGTGCGGCAGAGGCCTCACCACTAGCCTGAGAAAGGGTTTCAGTTTGACCCCAAGACCTGTTGGCAGGTCGTGACCCTTCTCCCAGGAGAAGGTTATGGAGTTTTTCCTGGGAAGGGAACAGAATGCCTACTCAGTACCTCTGTGCCTCTGTCTCGTCTGGATGAAATAAATCTAAGGAAGGGGCTGGCCTGGACCTGCTGGGGCTGAGACCCAGGCCCGGGCGACAGCGGGGGCAGGTTGGAGAGCCAGAGGGGGGTGGCCAGCCTGGCCCCCTCCCGACCAGGGCTGGGAGGGTCTGAGCGGCAGCTTTGATCCCTGGACCCTTCCCTCCGCAGCCCAGTGCCTGGAGGGAGGAGGGGCTCCAATTACAGTGTCCCCTCCCCTCCCCTCTCCCGCCACAGCCAGCCCTTCTCTGGCCCTTCTCCGCCCCTTGGTGACCCTCTCGGCCAGTGTCTTCTGTGCTCCTGCACTTCGGCCCCTCCCCATCCTCCTCCCCTCCCCACCCCCTGCCCTGCGCTGACCACAGAGGGGCCAGGCAGGGGAGGGGCTGGCGCCACATGCACAGACTCAGAGCTGGGAGAGGCCTGGAACCCACCCAGCCCCTCGAACTGGGTGTTGGGACGAAGCATCTGCTGTGGGCTCAGACCTTGGGAGCCAGGGGAGAGCCCCTCGATCAGCTGGGGGCCGGAGGGCAGGGGCGGCGACCACAGGCCTGGGAAGGTAGATGCCTTCAGGGAGGAGGCTGGGAAGGGCCTGAGGAGGGACTGGTGGTCACATCCCCCGCCCCCTGGCCTGGCGGTCCCCATGCTGGCCCCGAGGCCGCTCCTGCTGCTGCTCCTCGTGGTTGGGCTGACCTTGGGGGCCAGCCTGCCGCCCGGACCCGGGAGCCACCCAGGCGTGTGCCCCAACCAGCTCAGCCCCAACCTGTGGGTGGATGCCCAGAGCACCTGTGAGCGAGAGTGCGTCGGGGACCAGGTAAGCAGAGACACCGTCCCCACCAGCCCTGGTTGGGGGCGGGGAACTCAGGGCACCTTGGAGGCTTGGTCAGCCCGGGGAAGCCCAGACCCTGACCCTGCACCCAGGCTTTGCCTGCAGAAGGGACCCCAGCCCCAACCCTGGGAGTCTTCTTTCTCCTCGGGCTCCCCATGCTCTGCTGCTGGTTTCAGGTGGTTGCACATACGAGGGTCCCAGGGAACACCCCCAGCCTTCGCTTTCGTGTGTCTGAAGATTAAGAGGCCCCTCCTCACTCCCCAAACCTGCCTGCCCTCACCCTGGGACCAGCTGTTCTCAGGGCCAGAAAGGCAGGGGCCATGTGGGACATCTGCCCTTGCAGCCCTGCCCCACACGACCTGCAGTGGCCTTGAGCACATGTATCCCCCACGCCAGGGCCTTGATTTCCAGGTTTGTAAGCGGGGGGCAGGTCTGCAGATGCAGTGAGGCTCAGTGAGGCGGCACCTGTGACAGCCAGCTGGGCAGCTGGCAGCTGGCTCTCATCCTAGAGAACAGGAAGGAAACGTCCGCAAACCTGCTCAGCTTCCCGGAGGGGAGACAGGTTCGGGGGAGGGGCAACGAGGGCTGCGCCCCGCTCCCTCTGGACAGGCTGCCAGGCAGAGCCAGGGTACCCGCTGAGCTGCCCCCCGCCCCCCAGGACTGCCAGGCCTCCGAGAAGTGCTGCGCCAACGTGTGCGGGCTGCAGAGCTGCGTGGCGGCGCGCTTCCCGGACGGCGGCCCGGCCGTGCCCACGCCTCCCGCCTCGTGCGAGGGCTTCACGTGCGCACAGCAGGGCTCTGACTGTGACATCTGGGACGGCCGGCCTGTGTGCCGCTGCCGTGACCGCTGCGAGAAGGAGCCCAGCTTCACCTGTGCCTCCGACGGCCTCACCTACTACAACCGCTGCTACATGGACGCAGAGGCCTGCCTGCGTGGCCTCCGCCTGCACGTGGTGCCCTGCAAGCACGTCCTCAGCTGGCCCCCCAGCAGCCCCGGCCCGCCCGAGACCACGGCCCGCCCCACGCCCGGGGACGCCCCGATGCCGCCCGCGCTCTACAGCAGCCCCGCCCCGCAGGCCGTGCACGTGGGGGGCACGGCCAGCCTCCACTGCGACGTCAGCGGCCGCCCGCCGCCGGCGGTGACCTGGGAGAAGCAGGGCCACCAGCGAGAGACGCTCATCATGCGGCCGGACCAGATGTACGGCAACGTGGTGGTGACCAGCGTCGGGCAGCTGGTGCTCTACAACGCCCGGCCCGAGGACGCCGGCCTCTACACGTGCACGGCGCGCAACGCCGCGGGCCTGCTGCGGGCCGACTTCCCGCTGTCCGTGGTCCGCCGGGAGCCGGCCGCCGCCGCCTCGCCCCCTGGCCCTGCCCCTGACCCGGCCGAGTGCCTGCCTGCCGCGCAGGCCTGCGCCGCCGCCCCCTCCGGCGCCCCCTCCGGCCTCGTGCTCTGGCGGTACGACCCCCAGCGCGGGGGCTGCATGACCTTCCCCGCCTGCGGCTGCGAGGGGGGCGGCCGGGGCTTCGAGACCTACGAGGCGTGCCAGCGGGCCTGTGCCCGCGGCCCCGGCAACGCCTGCGTGCTGCCGGCCGTGCAGGGCCGCTGCCAGGGCCGGGAGCCCCGCTGGGCCTACAGCCCGCTGCTGCGCCAGTGCCACCCCTTCGTCTACGGCGGCTGCGAGGGCAACGGCAACAACTTCGAGAGCCGCGCGAGCTGCGAGGACGCCTGCCCCGCGCCGCGCTCGCCGCCCTGCCGGGCCTGCCGCCTCCGGAGCAAGCTGGCGCCGAGCCTGTGCCGCAGCGACTTCGCCATCGTGGGGCGGCTCACCGAGGTGCTGGAGGAGCCCGAGCCGGGGGGCGGCGGCATCGCCCGCGTGGCCCTGGACGAGATCCTCAAGGACGACAAGATGGGCCTCAGGCTCTTGGGCACCCAGTACCTGGAGCGGCACGGACGGGACCTGCCCCTGCCCCAACGTGACGGCCGGCGACGGCCCGCTGCTCATCATGGGGGAGGTGCGGGACGGCGTGGCGGTGCTGGACGCTGGCAGCTACGTCCGCGCCGCAAGTGAGAAGCGTGTCAAAAAAATTGCGGAGCTGCTCGAGAAAAAGGCCTGTGAGCTGCTGAACCGCTTCCAGGACTAGCCCCTGCCCTGCCCAGGCTGCCCCCGCCCTGCCCAGGCTGCCCCCGCCCTGCCTGCCCGTCCTGCTCAATAAAAGCCTGACCTCCTGGCCTGCAGGTGCCGGACCTCCTGGTGGGACCCTTACCCCCCTCAGCCTGCCCTCCGGCTGGTAACCGGCAGCCACGCTGGAGCACTGGCTCCGCTTCAAGTTCCCTCCTCGGGAACCTCCCACGTCCCTGCGGGAGGACAAGCCGTGACCGGCCTCCCCTCATGGGGAGCCAGGCGGCCAGCGCAATCCCGCTCTGGCATCCCTGAGCTCCCCCTCCTTCCACTGCTGCTGGGCAGCGCCACCTGGTCCCGGATGCCCCCAAGCCCTGACCCCGCAGGCCAGACCCTCCTACCCCTAGGACAGAACCCTCAGACATACAGCCTGCTCCCCACCCCCACCCAGCACCACCGGAGTGCTTCCCGGAGGAGGCCTGCTTGACACCAGCAATGAGCAGCAAGACACTTTATTCCCAGGTTCTAAGCAGCCCTGTGGCCACCAGCCAAGAGCCCCCGGACCAGGCAAGGGCAGCCCTCATGGCCCAGCCCTGGGAGGCATGGGCTGGCATCTGGGTTTGCCCCAGAACCAGCCTTAGTGGAGACACAAACATGCGAGAGAAGGTTACTCTTTCCGGAATATCAGGCACTTGTTGTTGGCCGGCATGTCCACCTGGGGAAGATGCTGTGGCTGGAGCAGCTGCCCCTGGTCCCCAGGGAGGTCACCTCTGCCCCCAGTCCTTCCCACCTACCATCTTCTCCAGGAGCAGGCCACTGGCTTGGCCCAGGTCCTCCAGGAGGGCTGTGTCCCGCAGCCCCCACTCAGGGTTCCTGCAGCGGGAAGGAGGTGGGGGAGAAGGTGGACTTGTGGCTGGGGGGGTGTCACCAGCCCACCTGCCCTCTCGGGGAGGCCCCCCACCTATCCAGCTCTGACCTGCATCTAAGAGTGAGATCAAAATCCACGTTACTCTGCGGGGTGATCTTCCCATTGATGGCATAAGGCTGTGGAGACGGGAAGACAGCTTTGCCCGCCACCCACAGACACAAGGTCAGCCATTCCTCAGCTGGCACACTGGCACTCAGAGAAAGAAAGGAACACAGCCCTCCCTGCCCCCAAGACGGGGGACAGCCGAGGACCAGCTGGTGAGCAAAGGGGTTTCAGGGAGCCCGGCAGGTGACCAGGGGGGTACTGGAGAAAGAAGACCCTGGGAGGGGTTTAATGGTGACAGGTAGTGGTGGGAGAAAGTCACTGAAAGTACCGAAACCAAAAGGAGAGGGTCCAGAGAAGAGGGCTCAGCTTAGAGTGGCTGGCATCAGGGTCAGGATGGGCCTGCCAGGGGAGGCCCATCCTCTCCGGCAGAGACACTAACCCCATAGGTAATCAGCAGCGCCTTGGGTTTGAGCAGGTGTCCCGCTGCTCGGAAGAGCCCCTGGGGAGTGAGGAAACAGGATGTGGGTGAGGAGCGTTCCTTCCCCCAGACACTGGAAAGGGCCCTCAGTGCCCAATCTGAGACGTGGGGCAAACCCACCACCCTGCTTCCACAGACCTCGGTGCAGTTCAGGGGGCTGATGTGGATCATGTTGATGCAGAGCAGCAGGTCCAGAGACTGGGGCAGGATGCCACCCCAATGCTCCCAATCCCAGGTCACGTCCAGGTACAGCGGGGCCTTGACGTTGGACAGCCCCTGAGCCTGCGTGGTGGCTGAGATGCTGCGGAAGGGCAGCACCTGGTTGGAGGAGCTTAGAGGGGTCTGGGTGGCGTGGGGAGTCTGGACAGCGGGACAGGCCCTGCTCCGCCTGCCCTTGCTTCCCGCCCACTGTCACCAGCCGGGATCCCGCCCTCCGAGCGCCCCTCCGCACCTGTCCAGGCAGCGCTGGTCCACGTCGGACGGCTGCCACTCGGCATGAGGGAAGGCCCGCGCGAAGTAGGCCGTGTGCTGGCCGGAGCCGGAGGCCACCTCGAGCACGCGAACGCCGCGCTGGGTCGGGTCCATGTACTGCCGCAGCACGCGCAGGATGGGCTCCTTGTTGCGCTCGGCGGCCGCGGCCACCAGCATCGCAGCAGCTCGGCCGGCCGGCGGGTAGCCCTAGTCCGATTCCGGGGCCCGCGGGTAGCCCTAGTCCGACGCCGCGAGGCCCGTCGGGAGCCGTAGTCTGACGCGCGAGGCAAGCCGGGAGCCGTAGTCTGACGCCACGACCCCGGCCGGGAGCTGCGGTCCAGCCTCCCCAAAGTCTACGATTTCCAGGAGGAGGTGCGCCACGCGTTAAGTGACCCCTCGCGGGTAGGCGCTCCAGGAGCGGCAGCCACGGCGAAGGGACTGGAAAGTGAGCTGGAGTCATTAGTTTCCAGGTGGCCCTCAGCTCAGCGCCCAATCATCCGTGGCCGCTCTGGCGTTCTCAAAGCTCTTGTCCTTCTCTGAAATTGTCCCGTTCGCCCTGCACTAGAATGGCCGCTTCCTGGTTTCCGGTGGTGTTTCTTTTTGAAATCGCAGTCGTCAGGTAGTATAATTTGCTGACTTGGGGAAAATCTAAAACTACAACGTGCGCCGCCCGGGAATCGAACCCGGGTCGCAAGAATGGGAATCTTGCATGATACCACTACACCAGCGGCGCTGCTGGCGAAGCTCTCGCCCACAAATTATAAGAGACTGTGACGCAACCTCCTCGCGCGCAGAAACATTACGGTGCATGCGCGCTGCTTCTGGAGGGGGAGGCCGGCCTCAGCGCACTGCTGCGGACTGCCCCAGTGGGAGCCCCGGGCTAGGCTGGGTCCGCGTGCTGGGGGTCTCGCGGCGTCGCTTGGGCGCCCAGCACTAGAGAGGAGGGAGAGGGCCTAAGGGAGGCGGGTTTGAAGCCCGGATTCGCCCCAGCGCTGTGGAAACCATGGCAACCGCGGGCGTTCTGAGCCTGTGAGGCGGGGCCGGGGCGGGGCTCCTCGTGGGCGGGGCTTTCGTGCGGGTGAGGCCGCGGGCCGGCCCGGCTAGAACCGCCGCGATCCTGTGTTGTTGGAGGCTTTCTTGGGACGCAGACCTGCCCAGCGCTAGCCCGGGGTCCACGGACGCTGTGAGGGGGTCGGAGCCCTATTTGTTGTGTCCAAGGGTGGTTTCCCGGTTTACGGCTTGGAGCCCGCGTCTCCGAGGGGCCCTGTTCTGCAGCGACCAGCTTATCTTCTTTGGTGGGCAGTTTCTCACTAGTGAAACCCCCACACGGGACGTCAGTCTGGCCAGGGCTCAGAGGGTGGCCCTGACCTGGGCTTTAACCTGGGATTGTTGTGGAGGGCTCGAGATGTGGGTTTGGTCAGGGGAGGGCAGTATTGCAGCTTAGGGTGGGTAAGTGGTGTGGAGCTGGCCCTTCTGGACAGGCCCCCTGGGAAGGTGACACAGCCAGCAGCCTTCCCCTCCAGGCAGCCCCGCTGGTATTCTGCATGTGACCACCATTTCACAGCCCTGGGCTTGCCTTTCCTGAATGCCCTTTTGCCTCCCTCCAGGTTAGTTGTCCTCTGTGCATTTCCCATGTCCTTCCATGTGTGGACATCTGCTGTGGTGCATGACAAGCCCCTTTCAACCTTACCTGGGTTCCAGGTGACCCTGGGAGCTGGGGGACCTGACCTGTGATTAGACTGGATCATCTCGTCAACCAGTCAACCACACCCCAACAAAAACGCTAATCCTTTAGCCTCCAGGCAGGGGAACAGACACCGGGAGGGCCGGGGGCGGGGCAGTGGTACCACCCAGGCAGGGCCTAGAGGCCTCAAGCCCCTTCCCGCCCTTGCCCTGTGTGTCTCTTCCACCCGTTCCCCAGAGTCGAATCCTTGATGGACCAGTAAACATAAGTGAGGGTGTCCCTGAGTTCTGTGAGCCGTTCTAACAAATTATGGAGCCTGGGGTGGGGGGGAGAGGCTAGAGAACCCTGGCTTACAGCCGGTGGATCAGAAGCACAGGTGACAGCCTGGATTTGTGACTGGCCTCAGAAGTGGGGTGGTCTCGTGAGACTGGGCCCTTAGCCCGGGGGTCTGCATAAAGCAGGTGAGAGTGTCCGAACTGAGTTAAGTGGTAGGACACTCGCTCGACGTCTGCAGAGCACTGCGTGGCGAGGAGAACCGGCGCTTGGTGCCAGAAGTGTTGAAAGTACAGAAAACCTTGCTTTCCTTTCCGGTGGGTGCTCTGTGAGGCGGGGTCTCCTCTCTGGCGGGTGTTCTGTGTGACGGGAGGGACCTGCCTGACCTAGGTCCCTGCTT
The DNA here is from genome assembly GCA_004023845.1 of Helogale parvula. NCBI lineage: Eukaryota > Metazoa > Chordata > Mammalia > Carnivora > Herpestidae > Helogale > Helogale parvula. The sequence goes on along the minus strand of PJEM01004209.1, from coordinate 135,726 downwards.
CCTCCATGTCCCATGGCCCGGCTTCCAAATGCCCAGCAGAGTCCTCCACAGCACGCGGCCTTAGGTTGATACGGACTGCTGTATCAGTCAGTCTGGGCTGGAAGCCGAGCCAGCTGCTCCCTGCACTCAGCACTCGCCAGGCTCGGAGCTGGAGAAGGCAGACCTCTAGCCTTTCCTGCTGTGTGCATTCTGGAAAGTCATGATGTGTGTCAGACGCTGGGAGGATCCAGGCCGCCCAGCAAAGGCTGAACAGCAGACCCCTGGAAGTGCCCTGTAATGTAGAAAATGTTGGGATTCGGCACTGACGATCAAGAAGGGATTCTTGAGATGTTTTTGGTGCAAAACAGTGGTTTTATTAAAACATGGAATTGGACCTGTGGGCAGAAAGAGCTGCCCTGGGGGCGGGAGGAGCGACTGATTCTGTACTTTCAAGTTGGGCTGGGTTTAGGGATGGTGTAAGTCTCTGGGGAATTTGGGAAGCAAGGTTTCCAGGACCTCGAGGGGGCCAGCTGTTGTTAAGGAAGGGTCATTACTACTGTCCAGTGAAACCTGAGTCACGACACCCTTCAGGTGTAGGTCAGAGGGCCGTAAGCTTGGAGTATGGCCGCCAACACAGATGGTGGGCAGGAAGAGACCAGGGAGATTTCCAAAGGGATTTTTATGTGTTAACGTAGACTTACAAGATCGGGGGTGTCGGACTAAGGTCGCCTTTGGCCCCCAGCAAAGTGTCATCAGGGAGCCAGCTGAGCTCCCAAAGGAAGGGCACTCTGCCAGTTTCAAGGACATGCTGATGGGCTGTTCGTGGTCAGGAAATTTAATTTCCCATTTGCCTTCGTTTCCCACATCATCCCCCACCAGGGCCTGTGTCGGGGGCCTCCTGAGATTCTGTGTTCTGAGGCGGATTCAGCTCCCAGGCAGGCCTCTGGAGCCTCCCACCCGCTGTGTGGAAGGTTCCGTGGCCCGGGCCACCTTCCCAAATGAGCCTTTATCCACAGGATGAAATCTCTAGTGCCCAGAGAGCCATGAACAAACAAGACGTCTCCTGCCCTGCTGCCCACCCCCGATGGAGGTGCACACTTCCTCCCCGGCCCTGCCCCCTGCCCTGGGCACTTCCTGCCTAGCCCTGCCTCCCGCACTGGGTACTTCCCTTCCGGTTTCCTCACCCACCGCTTCCCTTGGCTTCCTGGACCTACTGTAACAAATTACCTCAAATTTGGTGGCTTAAAACAGCAGAAAAGTATTTTCTCATGCTCTGTAAGCCAAGTCCAAGGTCCAGGTGTCTGCTCACTCGGAAGGCCCTGCAGGAAGATAGTCCCGCACCCCTCTCAGCTGCTGGTGGCCGCCGCTCCGCAGGCTGGATGAGGCCCCACCCCTCTGTCCCACTGCCGCCCCTCTCCAGCTGGGGAAGAATTCCCCGCTTCTCCAACCACAGGCCATGGTACTGGCCCCTTGCAGGGGCTTCACAGCCCACCTGCCTCAAGGACAGTGTGGTCGAGGGGAAGGTGAGTGAGTCTGGGGTCGGAACCTTGAGCTCCCCAGGCTCCATCCCCATGCTAGGGTGTGTCCTGGGGGCAGTGAGGCCGAGACCAGCCCCACCCCCACAGGTGACAGGGACTTCACTGCCTGCCCCCCGCCCCTGGCCTTCCTCCTCTCTCAGCTATCGTGGGGACCACTGGGCTCTCTCCCCGCACCCCCTGCTTGTCCGGCACCTCTCCCTTCCCACCCCATGATCCTTTGTGCTCACCTTCATCTCCCCCTGAGCTTCTGAGGGCTCTGGACCCAACCTTTGACCTTAAACAAGGCCTGTGGGCAGGGCTTGAGTGTTAGGGCCTCAAGGGCTTGGCTGGGCCTGACCACCCATCAGTGGGCCTTGTTCTGCCCCTGTAGTCCATGAAGGCCCCGGGGTTGTGCCCGAGGGAGGTGGGGCCCTCAGAGCTTGGGTCCGCTTGGCGGCCTGTGCTCCCCACGCCACAGCCTTGCTTCCTCTGCCGGGAACATGCACCCTCGGGACACAGCCCCCCACGTGGTGCCTCCCCAGCATGCGAGGGAGCAGAGTGTGCTGGGCCCGGGCGGCCAGGAGAGGCGGTGCGCGTGGAACCACGCTGTGGGGGGGGAAGGGACTGAAGCTGCCAGGGTGCACGGGGTGGGGGCGCTGGGCTTACTAGTGTAAGAGTCACCTTGATAGTCACCTTGGGATGGCGACCGAGCGGCCATTTCTCCGGGGGCTGGAGGAGAACACGTGCACAGACGACCTCCCTGCCCTTCACCTGCAGACCTGGGAGGTCCTGCCCAATTTGGAAGCAGCCAATCATGAAGCTCCAGCTTCCCATCACCCTGACAGACGAGGCAACCTATTCCATCCCGCCACACCCCTTATTTGATAATCTGCCCTCCCAAGATCAAACCCCTCACCCATGGCCCATAACCCACCCCCCCCACCCCCCCGTCGCCCATCGCCTATCAGGCGCGACTTCTCTGACTCTCCACTCCCGGAGGCACGGAACCTCGCCCGGTAATCGCAGATCCCAATAAAGGCCTTCTTGCCTCCTTAACCTGGCTTCCCTCTTTCCTTTCGTCTCTGCTTCCAACCATTAAATCTTACAACTAGCCCCTCTCCCCACTCTCAGGATCACAGGCCTAACCCAGCCCACCCTGTGGGCAAGGAAGCTGGGGAGGGGGCCCCGGGACACAAACTTCCTTAAGGGCACCGGACAGGCTTGGTTACCTCCCACCAGCCACACAGGTGCGTGGGGTAGCGGGGGAGGGATGCTGTCCAGGCAGTTGTGGGGGGGGGGGCTCCTCCTGCTGCTGTCACTCCCCCCCCCCCACAGCGAGCTAACCCCTCACTGCTCCCACTCCCCACGTTGTGCATTCTGCCTGTTTCGTCTCTGCTCCGAAGGTGAGGTGTGGGGGAAGCGGCACTGCATTTGCTCCAGGAACCCACTGGGCCACTGCCCCTCAGGTGGCAGCTCCCAGAAGGAGACAAGGCCCCACTGGACTCCCAAGGCCTGGTGCCTGCTAGACTGAGCCTCCGCAAATACTTGTGACAACAGTGAGGGAGCCACACAAGCCTCAAGGGCAGATTCCAAGACGCCTGGGCCACTCTGGGGAGTGTGTTCCCGGGTGATGAGACGTTAAGGATTGAGTTCAACCAAATGGAGGATGAGGGGAGCCTTATGCTGAGCTCACTAGGTCCTCAGGCTCACAGGCCCCTCCCACAAGCTGGGCAGCCCAGAGCAGCCTCTGAGTCGGGAGGAAGGAGCCCTGGGGGTGGGAGCCTGCCTGGCCCTCACAAACTGTTCTTTATCGTCCCCAAAACCCAGAAACCGCCAGGGAGACCGAGTCATGCATGCAAAAGCAAAGGGCTTTATTACGGGTTTAGGCTCGCGGCCCTAAGCTCGGGCTCACAGACTTTACCGGCGTGGTGGATCCACGCTGAGAGCCCTGAACCTGGCGGGGCAGGGCTTTCATGAGTTTGGGAGGGGGAGTTACAGGAATCCAATTATTATTGACAGGTTTACCCAATTACAACATTTAGAGTGTTAACCAATCACAGAATAGATCCAGAACCCAGGACCCTCACATAGGGTGTAACTAGCCCTAAGCAATAACTGATTACCTAAAACTTCAATTTCTAGGCCTGCCCTTAGGAATGATAAGGGTATTACAAGGGTGGTCCCTCTTGCCTTGGGCAATGTGTGCCCTTCTATTGTCTCAAACCTGCATCCTCACAAAACCAAGCAGGCCTAGTCCCCAGGCAGCTCTGGAGGAGACCCCTACACCTCCAGCAGGGCCGGGGTGGGAAGTAACTGCTCCCTTCCAAAGCGGGTGGCCTCACCCACCTTCTCTCTCCCCAGGATCCTACCCCAACACTGGCCCCAGTCTGTAAGGGGCCTCCCATCCCTGGAGCTGGGGATCGACCCTGGCATGGGACCCTGAGTCAGGAAGCAGAGTGGACCCAGTATTCCTGTCCCACGGAGTGGAAGGGAGATTCCCAGGGCGTCGGGTCTCTGCCCAAACCCAGGGGGGCGAACGCACCTTTTTTTTGATCTCTGGCCCCACGGTCTCAAGACCCGGAATGCCCCCTGATACTGGCCCAGATCCACGTAGGTATCTTGGCCGAAACTCCCAGACAGAGGTGGGGGGCAGCTTGCTTCCGGGGTCCGCACAGAGCGTCCCCAGCGCCTGCCAACGTCTCCCCCGCGGCTCACCTGGCCTTCAGGCGGCGGAGGCCGTCCCAGGCCCCAGAAGGCTTCCTCTGCCCTTGGCCTTGGGCCATGCGGGGTGGAGCGCTAGTTACTGCGGCACCAGCCAGTCTTCCAAGGGCCCGACCTCTGCGGTGAGCCCGGAGGCCGGCCGGTATGCGCGGGCCCTTTAAGGGCCGGGGGCGTGTAGCGGCCCGCCCCCTCCCCGCCGCGCCAGGCCGCTGGTTAAAGGGGCCGCGCCCTGGGCCCCCCGCCGAGTGAGAGCCCGGGCGGAGGGCAGGGCAGGGCGTGCGTCCGGGAGAGCGTGCGGGCTGGCTGCCCCTCCGCACCATGTACACCATCACCAAGGGGCCCAGCAAGCTGGTCGCACAGCGCCGCACAGGTGCGCGGGGCGCGGGGCGGGGGGCGGGCAGGGCCGCCGGGGGGAGGGTCCGCGCAGTGACCGCCCAGCCTCGGCGGCTGCTGACGCACCCGGTGCCCGCAGGTCCCTCGCAGCAGCAGGTGGAGAGCAGGCTCGGCGAGCTCCTGAAATGCCGGCAAGCCGCGCCGCCGACCCCACCGCCCCCACGGGCGCAGCCGCCGGGACCCTGGCCTCTGTCGAGGTGAGACGCGCGGGCCGGCCGCCGCGAGACCGAGAGGGTGACCTTGGGGAAGGTTCGCGGAGACCCGGCCACATGCTCGGGGCGGGGGCGGGGCGTCCGACCCCGCCCGCGCGGGCAGCTCTGGCTTCCGCACCTCGGCGTCTCCACCTCACCTGGCGCCTGGCTGGGTTGGAGGGGGCTGGGCTGGATGTGCTAGAACCTCCTCTCCCCCGCCGGCCCTGTGGGATCTTGGCGACCCCGACTGGGGAGGAAGCTGACCAGCTCCTGGGTCGGAGGAGCTCCACGCGGCTGACTCACATGCCCCGGGCGACCTTGGGTAGCGAGGCCAAGGTTTGAGGCGAGGTGCCCAGGATGGCAAGAGCAAAATATCCCCGGGGTGCTGGCCCTCAAGGCCTCCTGGCGCTTTCAGCGCTGTCCTTGTGGAACCGGCTGGGGGAGAAGGTGTGCTCGTGGTTCCCTGTGGCCCTGCCAGGCCACCGCTCTCCTCTACCTTTCACCCACAGCACCCTGGCTGGGCACTGCAGGCCTCCCACACACGGTCAGGGCTTGCTGGAACCCGCAGTTTTCTGCCTTTTTTATGACCCCACAGTTTTGCCCGCCTACAACCCTGTGGCCACAGGAATGTCAGTCCCTGCCAATTTGGCCTCCACATGACCTTGACCTGGAGGTCAGATCCCCTCCATCTCCCAGAGCTGACCCTTTTGCTTTTTTTCTCTCAAGCTCTGGACCTTTGGTTTCACTTAGTCTATGCATTTCCTGGGCCCTGGGTTTTCTTCTAGGCCCACAGAGGCCCGAGGCCTCCTGCACTATTGCAGCGCTGTGCGTCCGGGCAGCAGATAAACGAGGCGGCTTGGCTGAGGAGGGTGCAGGTGATGGGTGCCTGCCAGGAGGGGGCATGCTGTGGGATCTTTCTGGGCCGAGACCCTGCCCTGGGGCCCTCCTGCTGGGGACTGGTGGCCACTCAGAGGTTGCATCTTAGTGATGAACTAGGCCAGCCACAGGTGTGTCCTGGGGAGACAGATGAGCTGGGCCTTGGGGGTTGACTCCTGGGACCCAGGCTGCGCTATAATATTGCCTTGTGATTTCAACTTGGATCCTCACAGCTGCCCTGCTGCCCACGAGGGTGAACCAGACCTAGGCGAATAACCACCACTGGTCACCCAGGCAGACGGTCGGACCCGAGCGGCCCAGGTGCCTTACCGGGAGCAACTCACCGCCTCCCCCTCGCCATTGCTGGTCCAGGGCGCAGCCGGGGAGTGCTGGGGAGTGATGGGAAAGAGCACAGAGCCCTTCCAACCCCCAGGAGGCCTCACCTTTGCCCTCAGCTGGCCCTTAGCCACTTGGGCCCACTGCAGCCTGCCGGGTCAGGAGGGTGCTGGGCAGCCTGGCCTGAGGGAGCGCCCCTCCGCACCTGCTGAGTAGGGAGTGGTGAGGCACCCCATGTGCCGGTCCCCCTTCCTTCCCAACTTACTCCCTCTTTTGGAGCTGCCCCCGCCCAGTCCCAGTGGCCTTGAAAGGACCCTGCTAGGAGGCCAGAGCGGCCAGTGGGCCCTCCCTACCCCCTCTCCTGCAGCTTCTCGGGGGGCCCCCCTCCAGACGGCTGCACCCGGCTGCTTATCTACCTGCCCTGTTGTCTTTTCTATGGTGCCTTTTTACTGCCCAGCCTCCCTCACCCTGACTGGCCGGTGAGAGAGGGAGTGTCTGGGCCACTGCTGCATCCCCTACGCCTGTGCCCTGCAGGTGCGCGAGGTGTCTCACCAGCTAAAGATACCGGCTGGGGTTCCAGCAGGGCATGGGTCTGGGCACTGGCCATAGCGGTGAACAGGTCCCATGGGTCTTCACCTCTGAGGAGCTCTCCCTCCCAGGGGGAGAGGAGAGAAAACATCAGTGGAGGTGATCTCTGTCATTGAGAAGAAGTTAATGTAGTGCCTGGGGACCCCCTGTGGTCAAGTGAGCAGGTGGGGGAGGTGGCCCGGGAGTGTCACCGAGTTGGGGGCTTGCAGGTCAGACAGGTGTGCGGCCAAGTCCTGAAACTGCTACGCATTACAGCGTTTGACTTTAGGTGGGTCGCTTCCCTCTGGAGCCCGGGGCCCTGGCATAGAAACCGGTGGGCCGCTGACCTTGGGGGTCAGAGAGGAGACTAAGGGACAGGATGCCCATGTAGACCTGTGCAGGGACATGGAGCACGCCTGCGGGCGCCACCCTCGGGAGCAGGCGCAGAGTGGCCCTCGTCCACAGGTGCACTCTGGTGCCATTGTCCCTTCGCTAGAGGGCCTGTGGAGGGACCTTGTATAAACAGCTCTGAGCCGTGGGCTGGTGGCCTGCCTTCTCGGGCCCGGCCGCTATGCAGCCCTGGTCCGGCCACCACCTCAGTCCCTGTGAGTCCCAGCCTATGGCTGCATTCCCTTTTTTGTTTTGTTTTGATGTCCAGCCTCCACTTTGCTGGAGCCTGCAGCCTGTGGGGGCAGGGGCGGCAGGCAAGGGGCTGTCCAAATCCAGACAAACCCTCACACCCTGTGGCTGGTGCAGCTCAGGCCTGGGAGGAGCCCCATGCCTCCATTTTTTCTTGGGCCACCAGACCCTGCCGGCCTGGAGCTGGTGGGACCGGTGCCCCTCAAGACCCTCCTCTTTATTTTAGTGGCCCTCTCAGCCAAGGAGGACCCCCGAGCGGCGGTGGGGCACCTGAGCCCAGGAAGGCGAGCAGGCCGGCGGGACCGCGAGTGCCTGGCGGAGTGGCACGTGCAGCCCAGGACTCCCGGCTCCCACCTCCTGCTGTAGGTGCGGGCCCCGATCCCTCCACGGCCCCGTCCTGGGCTTTGTGCGTGCAGGGCCGGGCCGGCTGCAGTGGCCAGCACCGCCCCAGGCCCCGCTGACGGGGACAGGCCCAGCGGCTCCCTGGACATCCCACGCCCACCAGGCTGAGCCCCAGGCACCCCGGGGGCTGCCTCCTCACTCAACATTCCCACCCCTGTGGGCAACAGTGCTGCCTGGCCTGGGGCCTGCAGTGTCGGGCTGGGGCTGCAGTCACACCTTCCCTACGCGGTCGTTTGGCCAGACCATCACTTAGGGCTCATCCCTACGGAGCCTGGGGCGGCCAGGGAGTGGGACGGGCAGAGGTCGCCTGCTTCTTATTTGGGTCCTTCCTCCCTCACTGGGGGCAATGGTGAGATGGAGAGGCTTCTGTGGGGGAGAGGATGGCCGAGAATTGTGCTTGGGGCAGAGGGACCCGGCTGTAGCTTAGGTCAGGACAGGGGTTGCTGGAGGCCTGGCCCGACCTGGGGAGGCGGGATGCAGGTGGCAGCAGGGGTGCCTGAGAGACCCTTGGACAAAGAGCACCCGAGTGCCTGGAGCAGGGAACCCTGCGGGGGGTCTGGGACGCGGCTGGGACGGCAGGTGTGAGCTGAGCTGCTGGGGCTCGGGCCTGCGGGAGAGCGGCCTCTACCACCACTGCATCAGGCAGCTGCCCTGAAGTTCAAGGAAGTGCCTGGGCTGGGCCTGGGTCTGGGGTGGGGTGTGTGGCCTGAACCCACTCCTGGAGCTTTGCCAGGCATCACCTGGGCTCAGGACAGTTGCTGACTGGCTCCTCCCCCCTCCACAGTCCGGGGCCGAGGCTTGTGTTCAATCGGGTGAATGGCCGGCGGCCCCCTGCCACATCTCCATCCCTTGAGGGGACCCAAGAGACCTATACACTGGCCCATGAGGAAAACGTCCGATTTGTGTCTGAAGGTAGCGTCGAGGCCCGAGGGTGTGACTTGAGCCCCTCTTCCTCTTCCCCACTCCGACCTGACTCAAAGCTGGAGCCCGGGGCTCTTAGGCTCTGTCCCTGTTTGTCCTATGACCATCCAGGGGGCTGCCTGCTCCCAGTTCTGGGCTGGGGTCCAGGGTGGCCACTGGGCCCTGGGTAGACGACAGGATGCCAGGGTTCTGGCTCAGTTTGACTGCCCTCTCCCCCACAGCTTGGCAGCAAGTGGAGCAGCAGCTGGGTGGTGGCCCAGCTGGCGAGAGTGGGCCCAGGCCCGTGCAGTACATGGAGAAGACCCCCAACCCCCGGCTGCAGAGTGAGCCCTCCCCTGCCCTCAGGGAGTCCCCTCCACTCCCTCTGACCCTGACCTGGGCCCTGCTGGGTTCTACCCCTAGGGGATTGGGGAGGGCGCTTGCACTTGACCCGCTTGCTACATTTGGGCCTAGGTGAAGGGTTTGTGGTCAGCCCAAAGGGAGAGGCACTGACCGACCTGGAAGGCAGCGTCACTGCCCAGCCTTCTACTGTGCCCGCAGACTTCGTGCCCATTGACCTGGACGAGTGGTGGGCGCAGCAGTTCCTGGCCAGAATCACTAACTGCTCCTAGCCACCCTGGAAGGAACTGCCGCCATGCAGGGCCCAGCTGAACTGCACGGTGGCCCCGACGGGAGAGGACCACGGCGCCCTGTTGAACTGCTGAAGCGGGCCGTGCTCCACCCTGGTCTGGCCAGGCGCCGGCCACACCTGAAGTGCCAGCATTTGGACTTTTGCACCTGCTGACCCCTTGGCCCAGCTGTCCCATGCTGCCAGGGGCTGAAACTGTCTGACCTCAATCCTGCTCACTGTGCCCAGGGACCAGCCCCTGGGGCTGGCAGGGAGGAGCTCCAGGCTAATAAAGTCGAGAAACTGCCCTTTCTGTGTGGCCTTTACTTGGTGCGTGGGGGGGTGGGGTCGGGGTCCCCCTGTCCCTGTGCTATGTCCAGCCCAACCTTTTCTTGGCTCCACAGCTGCAGCTCAGCCCAATTCTGGCTCTCCTGTGTCCTGAAAGAGGTGCCAGGGCCCTGGGCCAGCTTATCTTTCTTGGAGGTCACTCACTGGACCCACCCTGCACCACCGGTTTTCTCTCCCTGTTGCCAGGTGCTCGAGGCCTATCTCCAGACCCACAAAGGTTAGGAAACTGGCCCTGGGATATAGTCCCAGCAGCTCAGGGCGGGGCCAAGTCTCAGGACATCTAGTCCTGTCTCTTAATCCCCCAGGGCTGTGGGACACTGGACAAAGGTGAGTTGCCTTGTTAAACACCGCTATGCCTCTTGGGTGGGTGGCGTTCCCTGCGGCTGACACGGGACCAAGGGGAGTACCCCAGGTGTGGACGGCATCACTAGAGGGCTGGAGGCAGCAGGTGGAGCCCAATCTGGGGGGCATTCCGCCAAGCGCATACCCGCAAACACATGGTGTCCTGCCCGATACACAGGTGGGCCCAGGGAGTCAGGCACCTCCTGGGTTCCCACGGCTAGACTTGCTAGAGCACCCCCACAGGGCCCCGGTTTGAGAGTGGCCGCAGAGCCCCGGGGAGCGTCCGCGAGGCTGCGGACGGGAGCCAGGCACACCTGGCGCCGCGACCCCGGGCATACTACCGGACTCCGGGCCGGCCGCGGTCACGTGCCGTGCCCCGCCCCGCCCGGGTCACGTGGCCTCGCCCGCCGGGCGGAAGTGGCGCCGTTGCCAGGCGGCCGTTGCTAAGCGCGCGCTGCGTGCCCTGCGTGGAGCGAGCGGCGGTCTAGGCGGGAAGTGCGAGCGGCTGCGCTATGGCGCAAGGTAGCTGCGCGCGGAGGCCCGGGCTCGGGCGCGCGGGGCCCGGGGCCGGGGGCCGGGGACGGAGCCCACTGACCCGGCGCTGCCCCGGCCGGGTCCGCGCGCTGGGATCGCTGTCACCTTGGGGGGAGCGTGGAGCCAGGCTTGGGCCCCTCCCTGGAAGGTCCTGAGGCCAACAGAGGGAGGCCGCCCTGCCCTCACAGGACCCGGGGGTGGGGGGGGCCTCGTACCTAGGGACAGCCCCCCCCCCCCAAGGACCCGCGGGGATCTGGCACCTGGGGACAGGCCTTCATGTCCGTCAGGGTCCTCGTACTTTCATGGCCCCACAGTGTGGCAGCAGCCGTTCCTCAACGTCTTCAGACACTTCAAAGTGGACGAGTGGAAGCGGTCTAGTAAGGAGGGCGACGTGGCCCCTGTGACGGTAAGTGGGCGGGGTCTTGGCAGGGGCAGGAGGGACCCCTTCTCTCCTGAGGCATTTTTAGACCCACCCAAGGGCCACGGGTGTCCTGCTTCCTCTCTCTTCAGGATAAGACTCTCAAGTGCACCGTGTACCGCATCCGGGGTTCTGTCTCCGCCAGCAGTTACATTCAGCTCCCCCAAACCAGCACCCAGTCCCTGGGGCTGACGGGCCGGTACCTGTACGTGCTCTTCAGGCCGCTGCCCCCCAAGCACTTCGTCATTCACCTGGACGTAGCCGCCGAGGTGCCGGGCTCGGGAGTGGGGGCTGGGGGCGCTGCGATCCTGCGGCCCCGCTGGTCCTCTTACCGCCGTGCTCTGCCCTGCAGGACAGCCAGGTCATCCGTGTGTCCTTCTCCAGCCTTTTCAAGGAGTTCAAGTCTACGGCCACGTGGCTTCAGTTCCCCTTCATCTGGGAGGCCGGGACGTCCAGGAAAGGTATTGTGGAGACAGGGTGTGACCACGATACAGTGGCCCAGGAGCGGCAGCCTGGGAGCAGGGAGGGAGGTGGGCAGGCCCAGGCACAGGGCAGGTGGTGCTCGTGGGCACATGTGGTGGTGGCCAAGTGGAGTGCCATGGGCTGGATGGTGAGACCACAGGCACTGATCTCGGCTCATGCTGCGCAGACCTGGCTGGCGTTGCCCCCTCTGGTGCCCGCTGGACATGCCTGCAGCTTGACCTGAGGGACATCCTCCTGGTCTACCTGAACCGGCCTTACGGCCACCTGAAGAGCGTCAGGCTGTGCGCCAGTCTGCTCGTCAAGAGTCTCTACACCAGCGATTTGTGCTTTGACCCTGGTAGGCACCCTATGCCCTGTGCTCCGCCTGCGGCCCGCCTGCTCCAGCTCCCCAGGTGCTGGCCTCCAGTCCGCCTCCAGCTCCCCCGGTGCTGGCCTACCCCCCTCCCCTGCCAGAGTTCTCAGCAGGAGGGGCTGGCATCTTGGAGCTGCCCAGCTCCCCGAGGTGCCTGTGGGGGGTAAGGGGTAGTGGTGGCTGGGCTGATGACCCGGCAACACCGTGTCATCGCCTGGTGTTGAGTCTCGCCTGTGTCGGAGGAGGGAGCTGGATGGGCTTCCTTGGACCAGTTCTGCCTTCCACAGCTGTCACCATTGCGGAGGCCCAGCGGGCGAAGCTGTCTGTCACCCCGGTACCTCGGGAAATGGCATTCCCAGTGCCCAAAGGGGAGAGCTGGCATGAGCACTACATCCACATCCGGTGAGCCGGCCCTGCCTGTCCCGAGCAGGCTGCTGCAGGGAGGGCAGGCCGTGCCTGGACGCTGACCCTCCCTCTGCCCCGCCAAGGTTTCCAAGCGTCAGCTCGAGAGCCTCTTCCCAGGCGGCTCCAAAGAGCCACTCCCCTCCCAAGACAGGTGGGCCTGCGGGGCCAGCAGGGACGAGAAGTGGGGGGGTCAGCAGGGACGAGAGGTGGGCCTGCGGGGCCAGCAGGGACGAGAAGTGGGGGGGTCAGCAGGGACGAGAAGTGGGGGGGGTCAGCAGG
>PJEM01004209.1:0-123316 GCA_004023845.1 Helogale parvula | reverse complement strand
GCCAGCAGGGACGAGAAGTAGGGGGATGCCCACACTGTTCGGGGTTGGCAAGCCTGGCAGGATGGGGCCCAGGGAGCCGGGCCTGGTCTGGAGGCCATCCTGGGGTGCCAGAACTGTGCGGGAGGTTGTGTGGGGTGCCTGGTGATCTCCGGCCTCCCCAGGGGGGAGGTGGGCTGCAGCTGTGGGCGTGACTTCAGAGGAGCCGATGAGGCCAGGGCCCAGGTTCTCCCCAGGCCTCTGCGCTCTGCTCAGCACAGGTTTGCTCCTTTCCAGTTTTCCAGGGGCGCGAGCTGGGGCTTCTCCCTCACCCGGTGGCCTTCAGTAATCTTTTCCCGGACAGCGTGTCCCCAGTGGCCCAGATGATTGGCCCCACAGCCGTGAGTGCTCCTGTGCCCTTGGAGATGGGACTGGAGGGCGGTGGCCCCAGGGTCCTGACGCACACTTGTACCTCTGCAGTCTCACCGGGCCCCGTCCGTGCCCAGGCCTCTTCCAGAGGTCGGCTTGTTCCGCGAGCGCCCGGAGGTCCGCAGCACAAATGGCTCCGGTGACCATAGCCGGGAACCCTCGGCCAGGGGGGAGGTCACTGACAAACGCGCCGCTGGCAACGGCGTTCCCACGTCTGCCCCGGAGTCGGTCACGGTGCCCGTGGAAGACGTGGCCCTTGGCGAGGTCAGTGCCTTTCCCAAGGAAGGTAAGGGACAAAGCGGGTGGGGCCTTGGGGGAGGGGTCGAGGGGGTTGGGACCTCAAGGGGTGGGGCCTCGAAGAGGAGTGGTCAGGGGCTGCTGGGCCTCTGAGAACCTTTTGTCGTCCAGGGTCCCGGCAGAAAGCAGAGCAGTCAGGGCATGGCTTTGGGCAACGCTGTCTTCCAACGAAGAGTAAGGAGGTGCAAGGTGGTCTGTGGGGGCCTCGGACTCCAGGCAAGGGCAGGAGCTAGGGTCCCCGGAGGTCCTGCCACAGTGCCGCTGGCAGCCGCGAGGACATCACTCTCTCGGGAGGGAGGGACTCGCCCCCGGCTGGTGCGGTCCTGGTGGGACAGGGCCTTGCCTGCCGGGGTCTCACTGTGAGTTTGCCTGTTTCAGAGCTTTCACCCGGATCCCGTCCTGAGGCTCACAGGGGTCATTGGTTTTGGAGGCCACAGTACGAAATGGGTGAGGGGTCCTGTGTTCCCTTTGGATCACATGTCAGCTACGCAGAGGGGACAGCGGGGGAAGCCTGTGTGTCCCCAGGGTGGCTCTGTGGACAGCGAAGCTTCCTGAGGGGGTGGAGTTCCTCAGTCCTGCGTCTGCACAGGGCTCTGTGCTTCCTCAGTGGACATGTGGCCTTCCTGTCCAGATGTCCCTCTCTCGTTCCGTGAGTGTAGGCTGGGTCAACACCGGCCCAGGTGCTTGGGCTTCCGTCAGCCCGAGAACTTACACTTGGCCATGTGAGGCCCCGATGCTTGTTGTCTGGCCTGTGGGGCTGGGCGTGGGCGCCACCTCCGGGTCTCTGTGGTCATGTGCTTGCTCAGAGTTTCTGTGGGTCCTGCCGTTTCCTTATCTGACCCCCCAGGGTTTCTTGTAGTGCAGATGGGTTCAGAGGAGGTCCTGTGCGCGCGTATGTGCTTCCTGGGGAGCACGGGGTGGGCTGTGCTGGGGTTGGGGAGGGGTGAGGCCAACCTGTGACACTAGACTCTGGCCCCTGTGCACAGGCCCTGTGGACTAAGGACGGGGCTGCCGTGGTGTACCCCTGCCACGCGGTCATTGTGGTCATGTACACGGACACCCGGAAGCAGCGCTTCTTTCTCGGCCATACTGACAAGGTGGGCACCCCCTGCCCATCCCAAAGGAGGTGCGTGCTTGCAGGCCAGACCCCGTCTCTCACCCTGCCGCCTCCCCAGGTTTCTGCCCTGGCGCTGGATGGGAGCAGCTCACTGCTGGCCTCAGCCCAGGCCCGGCCCCCGAGCATGCTGCGCCTGTGGGACTTCCAGACCGGAGGGTGCCTGTCCCTGTGCCAGAGCCCGGGCCACGCCCTCTGCTCCCTGAGGTGGGTGTGGGGCCTCTGGGGGGGGATGGGGGCCAGCCCCAGTGGCACTGACCACCTCCCCTGCTCCTGCAGCTTCTCCAGCAACGGGGCAGTGCTCTGCGGCGTCGGCAAGGACCCCCACGGGAGAACGGTACCGGGACGGGGTCAGGGAGGCCGGGGTGCGGGCAGAGTCCAGACCTCTTGGAAAGCAACCAAGCTCCCCTGCTAGGCCCCCTGCCTGGTGGGCACCGGGTAGTACGTCAGGTTTTCAGCCCTCCTGGACAGGGTCAGCGTCACGCTAGGCGCTCTGTCCTTGCTGGCTGTGTGTCACGCGTCAGCCTTTCGGAAGTCTGCTGTTTCCGAGGCGTCTCTTATTCTCCCGTGGGTCTGTCTCTGCTTGCGGGTCGGTGTTCACTGTTTCCGCAGACGTGCCCGGCTTTGAGCGTCTGTGGAAGCCTTGGGGTACGCGTGTAGGCCAATGGCCCCGCACCCTTAGCCACCTAGCACTCAGGCGGGCTTGTGTGGGAAGGGAGAGCTGAGGCGTGGGGGAGGCCGGGCAGGGTGCAGGGTGGGCCGAGGGCACTCAGTATGGGCTTGTCGCAGGTGGTGGTGGCCTGGGGCACAGAGCAGGTGAGACAAGGCGGTGAGGCCGTCCTGCTCGCAAAGACACACACCGGTGTTGACATCCAGGCATTTAAGGTTGCCTTTTTCGATGAAGCCAGGTGATCGGATGGTCCCTGTCCTGCTGGGATGGGTCCTTGGCAGCCCAGGGGCCCCGATGGGGGCTGAGCCTGCCCCTCCTCCCTGGCGTGGGGACTGTCCACAGTGTCGGGTTTCTGCCTGGCAGGATGGCGTCGTGCGGGCAGGGCAGTGTGCGGTTGTGGAGGCTGCGAGGTGGGGAGCTGCGTTCCTGCCCCGTGGACTTGGGGGAGCACCGCGTGCTGGAGCTGACTGACCTGGCCTTCGGGCAGGCCCAGGACAGCCATATGCTGTGAGCCCCACCCTCGGTCCCCTCACCGGCTGGGTCCTGCTTCCCGCGCCCCTTCGGCCCTCACCTGTCGCTTCCCTGAGCAGCTACGTGTGCAGCCGCAGTGGCCACATCCTGGAAATCGACCACCAGAGCATGGCGGTGCGGCACGTGCGTCGCCTGTTGCCCACACAGACCCCTGGCAGCGATCTCTCACAGGAGCAGACCTCAGGCGCGGGTAGGTAGGTCCCCTGCCGCATGGGGGGAGCGGTCCCAATGCTCTGGGCTGACACCGCCCACCCCCTAGGCCCTGGCATTCCCATCAGCAGCCTCAGCATCTCCGGGGCCACATGCGCCGTGGGCTCCGACGATGGCTACCTACGCCTCTGGCCCCTGGACTTCTCCTCTGTGCTCCTGGAGGCAGGTGGGGCCATGGTACAGTCTCCCCACCAGAACTGCTGTGGGAGGGCTGTGCCCGGGGTCAGCCCCTGGCTAGAAGGCAGTCACGGGGCTCCGCAAGGCAGAGTCCTGAGCCCAGGAGCTGGTGGTCCTGGGGGAACCGCTTGTCCTGGCCTGTAGGCTGTGAGGAAACGGGTCCGTGTGGGTTGGGTACGGGCTGGGAGGTCTCTGAGCCCCCCTGCCTGCAGAGCACGAGGGCCCAGTCACTGTGGTCTGCGTCAGCCCTGACGGTCTGCGTGTGCTGTCCGCCACCTCCTCGGGCCACCTGGGCTTCCTGGACGTGCCATCCCGGGAATACAACGTGCTGACTCGCTCCCACACTGCGCCGGTGCTGGCCCTGGCCACCGAGTGCAGCCGAGGGCAGCTGGCCACCGTGTCCCAGGACCACACCGTCCGCGTCTGGGACCTGGCGACCCTGCAGCAGGTGGGGAGGCCTGGCGGAGGTGGGGGACTGGAAGGCTGCAGGCCACCCTGAGGGCCAGTGGGTGGGGCCCAGGCAGGCGTGGTGTACGTGAGGGCTCAGGCCACCTGGTAGCCCTGCCCCTGCGCACCCTGACGGACCCCCACCCTCCAGCTGTATGACTTGAGGTCCCCGGAGGAGACCCCGTGCACCATCGCCTTCCACCCCACACGGCCAGCCTTATTTTGCGGCTTTGGCAGTGGGGCCGTCCGCTCCTTCAGCCTGGAGGCCGCCCAGGGTCTAGTGCAGCAGCACAGGTGGGTGCCCGGCTGGCTCCAGCCCCACCGACGCCCGTGGCGGAAGCTGAGGTGGCGTGTGGGCACCTGGGCAGGGCGGGGAAGGGCCCTCGGCTACCTCCTGGGGCCTCGGCCAGGACCGGCTGTGAAAGGTCTGGGCAGTGGGTCCCTGTGTGGTGCAGGTGTCACCGAGGAGCCATCACCGGCCTGGCCGTCAGCCCCGACGGCAGCTTCCTGTTCAGCTCCTGCTCTTGGGGCACCTTGGCCCAGTACGGCTGCTCCACTGCCCAGTGCCGTGTCCTGCGTGTGACAGGTCAGCCCCCCGGCCCCGTCCCTGCAGGGCGGGGCTCGCTCGCTACCTAGAGCCCCGGGCTGAGTGTGGTTTAGGACTCACCAGCCCCCAGAACTGCAGGTCAGTGAGGGTCTGTGCCAGCCTGCTCCAGGAGGAGGGGTGTGGCCTGAGCACCTGGCGGGAGGCGGCCCGCCCCAGGGCACCGCCCAAGGCCGTCTGTTTTGTCCCAGGACGGCTGTGACTTGGGCCGGCCGCTCCCACAGCAGCGGTGCCCACCGGTGCCCTGGTGCTCCCGTGTGCTGGTCCTACGGGCTGTTGCTATGTGACATGCCAGGCTCTGGGCTGGTGTTTCCCTCTGTTGGGCACAGGTTTGGGTCCTGACCTGCGAGTGCCCTCTCTGCGCCCAGTTGACCATGCTTCCCCACACTGCCAGCAGGTGACGTGGTGTGCCGCGAGGCCTGCCCGACCCCCAGTGCCCTGGTGGTTAGCGGGGACAGCCGCCTGCTGGCTTTCGTGGGCCCCTCCAAGTATGTGGTGACCGTCATGAACACAGTCTCACTGGAAGAGGTGAGTCAGCTGGAACTTTCTGTGTGTCTGTGTCGGCCCGGCCAGCAGACTCTGGGGATCATCCACTGACTGCTGTGTGCCTTTCCTCGGCTCCATCGAGGTGGAGGGAGGCAGGGAGCGGCAGGGGCTCTCCTTAGCCTGGTGTGGAGTGCCAGGGAGTTGAAGGGGGCAGCTGGGAGGCTGTGCTTACCCCAGAGACCGTCTAGGCTTTGCTGCCTTGACTTAGACACAGAATGTGTGAGCCACGGGCAGGCAGGGGTGCTGAGTAGGGGCCTGAGGCTGCCCCCTTCCTGTGGTCTGGCTCTGGGGGCGTAAGCGCCATCTGGTGCCTACCTGCTGCTCTCCCCCAGCTGCTGCGAGTTGATGTCAGTGCCCTAGATCTGGCCAGCAGCCGCCTGGACTCAGCAGTGGCTGTCTGCTTTGGCCCCGTACCCCCTGGCCACCTGCTGGTGTCCACGTCGTGCAACACGGTGGTGGTGCTGGATGCAGAGTCCGGCCGCCTGGTCCGGGAGGTGAGCCCGGGAGTGTGGTCAGCGGCTTCGCCTCCTCTTCCCTCTGGGTCCCAGCGTTAGTGGCTGCAGGGTCTCAAGGAGTGGGGTGGTCCTGGGCCGCCTGGTGCTCGTCAGAGGGGGCGTTTCCTGAGAAGGGAGGAAGGAGGGCTTCCCCCGTTCTGGGGGCCTCCGTGAGGTCTGATCTTCCTTCACCAACAAGAGTACTCTTGCAGCTGTCGGGGGTCCACTCTGTGTCCTGCCCCTCCCTGGCGCTCAGCAGGGATGCTCGCTTCCTGCTGACGGCCACTGACCGGACCATCAACGTGTGGGACTACTTGGCGAAGGCCAAACCAGGCTGCCAGGTGGGTGCTGACGGCAGGTGCGTGGCGGGTGGGAGGAGGGAGGGTAGAGAACGAGACTCTCACCTCACCGTGTCTGCTGGGGCTCGACACCCCGAGGGCCTCTTGCTCAGGCCCGGGTCTGGCGGTCGGGGGACTCAGGCCAGGCCCATGGAGTTCATCGGCTGCCTGAAGCAGGGAGCAGTTCTGTCCCAGGGCTGGGAGGCCCGTGGTGCCCCGCCTTGCCTTGAGGTCTTCCGGGCGTGCCTCCCGTCGCCCCCAGGTCTACATCGGCCACTCCGAGCCCGTGCGCGCTGTGGCCTTCACCCCCGACCAGCGGCAGCTCCTCAGCGTGGCGGACGCCATCTTCGTCTGGGACATTCTGGGTGCCCCTGAGAGCTCACCCCCAGGAAGGCAAGTGCCGCCTTCGACCTGTGTCCACCTGGCCTCCGGCTACTCCTCCCACCTGACACTCTTGTTGCCCCTGCAGTGCCGGAGGCTCACCTGGGGCACCCCCGACCTGCGAGGCTAGTGAGTGGCCCCACCATGTGGGCGGGCTTTGTGGTGATCTCTGGGACCGGCTCTGCAGTCCCTGTGGGTGGCACAGTGCCCCTTCCTTCCCTGGGGCTCCCAGTGCAGAAGCGGGGTGTGTGGGCACCTCTCTGGCTCTTGTGTCTCCAGGCCCAGGTGTGAGGCGGCTGGAGGACACGGAGTCTGGGGCCAGCGGGCTCCCCAGGCAGCAGGTTCCTGTGCCATCCCAGGCTGCCCCGCTCCGGCTGGGCGTCCACGCTGGACCCCTCGAGGGTGGTGACGGTAAGCCGGGGGCGGGGGGAGGGGGTAGTTAGGGGAGCCTGGGAGGGACTGGTAGGGGGGAGCCAGCATGCTTCACTCCAGGCCTCTGGGGAAGGGTGGGGACAAGGGCGGGGGAGCGCTGCTCCTTCCTCTCACTGCTCCTTCCTCTCACTGCTCCTTCCTCTCACCGTCCCCACCCTCCCCAGGTGCTTTCTCCACGTCAGATGAAGAAGGACCCTCTGAGGAGAGCCACAGCCCTGCAGGGCTCCCGCAGGCCTCCAGCCTGCCCATGCTGGTGAAAGAGGCCAGCGGGGCTGGAGACAGGCCCTGGGGGGCTTCCGGGGGCCCCTGGGGCTTCAGCATGGGTCCCCACCCCCGAGGCTGGGCCAGTAAGCGGCGGAAAGGCGGCAGGGTGGGGCGGGGACACTCGAGACCGGCCAGAGAGTTTTGTGGGTTCTAGGTGGCCTGGGGAGGCCCCACTGCTGACAGGCTGAGGTTTACCCTGTGAGACGTTCACTGCACCCCTGGGGCCCCCGCTGGGCCAGGCAAGCAGTGGGATGCGGCCCAAGTGCGCCTCTGACCTCAGGTGTCCAGTGCGGGTCAGACGCTTGTCCCATCCAAGTGCGGCCAGGTGGCTGTGTGGAGGAGTGGGCTCTGAAAGGTCACAGGTGCTCTGACGTCCGAGGCCCCTTCCCTCTCCCTGCCAGGTGCTCGGAGCGCCACCAAAGCCCCGGCCCGTCCGTCTGCTCGCCCAGACTGCTATAGGCACTTCACAGCTCGCTACAAGGCCTCCCCGCTGGTCAAGGTCAGCTGGGGCGGGGGAGCCTCATGGCACCTTTCACAAGGAGACGCAGGCTCCGGCATGGAGGAGGCGCGGCCCTGCATTTTCTAGGAGCCTCTTTCCTCCCTGGGAGGCTGTTTCCTGGGGTCTCCCCGTGGTGTAGCCCTTGGGTCCAGTCCGCCTGGGGCTCAGCCGTGCGCCCTGTGTCTGCACTCTGGCTTGGCTGGTCAAGGCTCTTGCTGCCCTGCTGACACCCGTAGTGGCCCCAGGTGGTGTCCTGCGGGGCCTTTCCTCCCCCTGCCCCGCCCCCGCGGCCTCCCTGCCCCGGTGCCTCCACGCCGCCTGCCCCTCCTTCCTCAGCTCCCGCTCCGCTGGCCTCTCACACAGGCCTTGGGGCCTGCGCCCCTGCCGTTTGTGTCCTGGGAGCCTGCGTCTCCGACAGCCTCATCCCAGGCCCCAGTCCAAGGGGGGGGAGCCTGAGATATAGGGGGGGAGGGGGGGTGCTGTGCCCCTGCACCAGCATCCCGTCTGTGTCCTCGCAGAGCGCCTCTGTCCCCAGTGTCCGCGCTGAGCATCTGCTCCTCAAGGCCGTCGTGGGCTACAATGGGAACGGACGGGCCAACGTGGCCTGGAAGCCAGACACAGGTGGGGCCGCAGCCCCGGGCTCCTCGGCCATAAGCTCCGGGAGGGGCCCAGCTCCACCCACCCTGAGGCCCAGCGTCAGAGCGCTTGCCCCGCAGGGGGGGCTGGGTTGCGGGCCAGGAGGACGGTCCAAGCTGCGGCGTGTTCCCCTGCAGCCACACTGACCCAACGACCTCTGAGCGGGGCTCTCCAGTTGGGCGCACCCCGACTGCGAGCAAACGGGGAGGACCCGCCCTGGGCCCCCGCCGACTGGCCCGGGGTGCCCTTCCTGCCCTCAGGCTTTTTCGCCTACACGTGTGGCTGCCTGGTGGTGGTGGAGGACCTGCATTCTGGCGCCCAGCAGCACTGGCTCGGCCACCCCGAGGAGATCTCCACGCTGGCCCTCAGCCACGGTGCTCAGGTGCTCAGGCCTCGCGCCCTGCCCGGGAACCTGGGGCCGAAGTGCATGTCGGAGCTGGCATTCTTGAGAACCACGCTGGCTCTCATGCCCAGAGTAGGACCAGGCCCAGGGCGACCAGGGCACCGCGCCCTCCTGGTTGACTGCCTGCCATCCTGCCCACCAGATCCTGGCCTCTGCCTCGGGCCGTGGCCGCACAGCATCCCGCTGCCAGATCCGAATCTGGGATGTGCCTGGGGGCTCCTGCCGGCACCTCCTCTCACACCACGACACCGCCGTGCAAGCACTGGCCTTTTCGCCCGATGACGCACTCCTCGCCACACTGGGTCAGTGGGTTTCCGGGAGACGGTCGCCTCTGGACTCCCCTGCCTGTCCCGAGACTC
Organism: Helogale parvula; assembly: GCA_004023845.1. NCBI lineage: Eukaryota > Metazoa > Chordata > Mammalia > Carnivora > Herpestidae > Helogale > Helogale parvula. The sequence continues at coordinate 114,509 of PJEM01004209.1, read as the reverse complement.
CCAGGAAGCTGAGGCAGCCGCTGTGCGTCTTACCTAGGGGACTATGGTGACTGCACGCTGGCCCTCTGGAGCATGGCCACCTATGAGCTCCTGTCCTCCGTCCGCCTGCCGGAGCCAGCGCACGGTGTGGCCTTCAGCCCCGGGGACACCGGCGAGCTCGCCTGCGTGGGCCAGGGTGCCATCACCTTGTGGCTTCTGCAGCAGCGTGGCGCCCACGTCCGCTTCCAGGTGCCGGGATTCAGGGGCTGCTGTGGAGGGTGGGGTGTGGCTCAGCCCCAGGACGTCGCTGACCCCCACTGCCCCTGTGTCCCTCCAGGTGCACCGGGAGCCCATCCCAGAGGAGGTGGGGGCCGGCGAGCTGACCTCGCTCTGCTACGGGGCCACACCGCTGCTCTACTGCGGCTCCAGTGCCGGCCGGGTGTGCGTCTGGGACACACGTGCCAGCCGCTGCCTCCTGGCCTGGGAAGCGGACGATGGCGAGATTGGTGGGTGCCTGACCACCCCCCTCCCCCCGCCAGCTCAGGGCTGGGCCTCTGCCAGGGACACGTTGCCTCTGGGGAAGCGGCTCAGGCCCCCTCCTCCCCCCCAGGGGTGCTGCTGTGCTCAGGCGCGCGGCTGGTCAGCGGCAGCAACACCAGGCGGCTGCGCCTGTGGGCGGTGGGGGCCGTGCCGGAGCTGAGGCGCAAGGGCGCCCGCGCCAGGTGAGATGCGTGTTGTGTCGGGGAGCCGTGTCCTGGACCCCTTGAGCAGGGGCCTGTGGCTCGAAGCCCCAGGAGCACCAGGCTCTGGCCGCCACCTTTAGAAGCCGCTCCCCGCCCCAGGTCCAGCTCCGTGTTCATGGAGCGCGAGCTGACCCTGGATGGAGCCGTCGTGAGCGCGGTCTTCCACGACAGCATGGACATGGGCGTGGCAGGCACCACGGCGGGCACGCTCTGGTATGTCAGCTGGGCCGAGGGCACTGGCACCCGCCTCATCAGTGGCCACAGGAGCAAGGTGAGGGGGTTTCCAAGCTGGACCGAGGCGGGGCAGCAGGCCCCACAGGCCGGGCTCTGTCCCCGCCTCCCCCGGGCTGGTCCCGGCCCCAGCACAGCAGTTAGGTGGGCTTCTGTGGAGGCCCACGGGAGGTCCTGGAAGGGACTCCGCAGCCCAGGGACGCATGCCTGCCGCTGCACATGGGACCCACACGTGTCCTCCGGCCTTGGGCCTTCTCTGACCTTTTTCTTGTGCTTTTTCTTTTCTCTTGTACTGGATTTGCTGAGAAAACCATGTTGTCTGTCTGTCTTGGAACCTTCCACGGCCCGGGTTGGCCTTGCCTGTCTGCCCTGTGCTACTCGGGGCTGGAGACGTGTGGAGGCGGGCAGGGTAGCAGATCGTCCGGCTCCGGGGCCGGGGGTCCTCGGCACCGGCTCGGTTCTCAGCCTCAGGCGGTGACCGTCGAGCTTGCCTTTGGAGCGTGTGTGAGCGGCGGGGAGGGGCGGGTCCGGCAGCTTCGAGGTCACTGTTTCTCTTGGTGCTCAGCAAGCCTTCAGCCAGCGGTGGGTCCTAGGAGTTGGTACCTGAGTCTTTTTTTTTTTAAGTATCTGTTGACTTGTTCAGAGGTAACGGTTGCCGTCAAAGACACTTGAGTTGGGGGCGGGCGAGGATCGCGCACACACTCTGTTCTTGCTGGCGGCCGCGTGGGCAGTGTAAGCCACCAGCCCCTGCTTTCTCCCCTGAGAGTCTGTGGTTTTGTTACAGTCACAAAACCGTACACCTAGCACCACAGTTAAGTTAAGGGCATTCCATCTCCCAAAAGAGGCCCTGTACCTTTTAAACATTTACAGCTGCTCTCTACCCAGTCCGTGGTCCACACAGACCAACTCCGTTTCCGTGGGTTCACCTGCTCTGGGCGCCCCTCTCCACCTTCTCTCACTGAGCGCCACGCTTTCCTGGTTTATCCATACCGTTTCCTTTCCTTTTCTTTTTTGAGAGACAGAAACAGAACACGAACAGGGGAGGGGCAGAGAGAGAGACACAGAATCAGAAGCAGGCTCCAGGCTCTGAGCTGTCAGCGCAGAGCCCGACGTGGGGCTCAAATTTACAAACCGAGATATTATGACCGGAGCCGAAGTCAAATGCTTACCTGGCTGAGCCCCCAAGATGCCACAGGGTTTATCCATACTGTAGCGGGTCAAAGTCAAGTACCATTCTGTGGTCCAGGTAGAACCCGTGTTCATTCAGTCACTTGGGTCCTGAGCCCTTGGGCTGAGCTGGCGCTCGCCGGCAACCCCCCTGTTGTGTAAGACCACAAGGGCTTCCGGGCCCCTCTGGAGCCCCCTCCCTGCCCCGCGACCTGACCAGGCTGTTTCTTCTCAGAGCCCAGGGTCCCTCCTGTGGGAGAGGACATCGAGGTCCTGGTGTGAGTCCCAGAAGGACCTGTTACTGCTCGGTTTTCAATTATTTTGATTTTTTTAATTTTTAAATAATATTTACTTTTGACAGAGAGAGACACATAGAGTCCGAGTAGGGGAGGGGCAGAGAGAGGGAGACACAGAATCTGAAGCAAGTTCCAGGCTCTGAGCTTTCAGCACAGACCCTGACACTGAGTTGGAACTCACTGTGAGGTCATGACCTGAGCCAAAGTCGGACACTTAATGAACTGAGCCACTCAGGCTCCCCAATTATTATTTTTTTAATGTTTATTTATTTATTTTGAGAGAGAGTGAGAACGCATGCACACAAGCAGGGGAGGGGCACAGAGAGAGGGGGAGAGAGATTTCCAAGCAGGCTCTGCACTGACAGTGCACATGACAATCCCATGAACCGTGAGATACTGATCTGAGCCAAAATCGGGGGCCGGACACGTAGCCAGCTGAGCCGGCCAGGCGCCCCGAGTTGTTTTTTAAGGAAGATGCATTATGAGTTCACGCTCACGCTTTTAAGATATTGACATATTTACATTTACGGATTCTCTGTACACCGACGACACAGCACTGCCACGGGGATGAGACCCCAGGAAGTGGCTGGGCCGTCTTCCCTTTCACATGCAGCCTCCTGGGGATGCGTCACACATTGTCACATTGCCGCGGTCCAGGGCCTGCCAGAGCAGTCCCTTTCTGTGCCGCGTCAGCAAGTGAACAGTCAGATGTGACTGACCAGTGGGCTTCTGGTGACTGGGCGCCGCCCAGGCCTGGTGGGGCCACTGGGAGCCACATGGAGGCGGCTGGGGCCGTGCAGGCTTGCAGAGAGAGAGACGCTCTCGTCAGAAAGACCTAGCCCGGGCCACCTTGCCTGGCTCAGTTGGAAGAGCACGTGACCCTTGATCTCAGGATTGTGATTCAAGCCCCATACTGGGGGCAGAAATTACATTAAAAAAATGAAATCTTAAAAAAAAAAAAAGCCCCAGCCCTGCTGTGTCTCCCCTCTGCCCGAGGGTCACGTGGCCTCAGGTGGGGGCCGGCTGGCTCCCTGCAGGTGAACGAGGTGGTTTTCAGCCCCAGCGCGTCCCACTGGGCCACGTGCAGTGACGACGGGAGTGTGAGAGTGTGGTCCCTGGCCAGCATGGAGCTCCTGATCCAGTTCCAGGTGCTGAACCAGGTACCGGGGGCAGTGGGGTCAGCCGGGGCCACAGCCCAGCCGCCCTCCCGCACCGTCCAGCCCAGCCGTGGGGCTGGGCTCCTGTCCTCCACCCTCAGGGGAGTGCTGGTGTGTCCCGGCTGTGGGTCCTCAGAGCTGCCTCTGCCTGGCCTGGAGCCCTCCGTCCTGCGGACACCCCGAGGAGCAGCAGGTGGCGGCAGGCTACAGCGACGGCACGCTGCGCGTCTTCAGCATCCCCCGAATTGCTATGGAACTTAAGATGCACCCCCACCGGGCGGCACTGACGGCCATTGCCTTCTCTGCCGATGGTGAGGGGCGGGGCCCATAGGGGGACAGGGCAGCCCCTGCTTGGCTCTGCTCACACCTCTGGACTGGGGGCCAGGGCCGTCAGGGTAACGCGTGTGGCCCTGCCTGGCCTAGGTCAGACCATCCTCTCCGGAGACAAGGACGGGCTCGTGGCTGTGAGCCGCCCCCGCATAGGGACAACCTTCCGAGTGCTGAGCGACCACCGGGGCGCGCCGATCTCCGCCATACAGAGCACGCGCAAAGAGGTGAAGCGGCCTTGCAAGCTGGCAGGGATTGGCCTTTGGGGTATCGGCAGGGGAGGGAAATTGGGTGCAGCAGGGCAGGAGGCACCGACCAGCCCTTACACACCCCCAGTACAGAGACTTAGGGGCAGCGGGTGCCGACCTGTGGCTGGCTGCCAGCTCGGACCAGCGAGTCAGCATCTGGGCCTCTGACTGGCCACGTGGCCACTGTGAGCTCTTGGACTGGCTGAGCTCCCCCTCCCCCACCCTCACGGAGGTAAGAATCCGGGCGGCACGGGCGGCAGGGACAGTGCTTGCCCACCTCACCACAGCACACGGTGTCCCCCCCAGTTTCCCACCCATCCGCCGCCCTCTCTTGTTGCCTTCTGCCCCTGGGATGAGGCGCTCCTGGTGTGTGCGGGCCTCGGCGTGCATCCGGAGGTGGCCTTCTACAGCCTCCGCCAGAAACAGGCATGTGTACCCCTCCCCCTGCCTGGTGCCAGGAGCCCGAGGAACCCAGGACTGGGGAGGGGAGGCTCACGCTTGCTGCCCACAGGTGGTGGAGAAGATCCCACTTCCTTTCTTTGCCGTGTCCCTGAGCCTGTCCCCTGGAGCCCACCTCATGGCCATCGGCTTTGCTGGTGAGTCCTGGTGGGCAGGGACTCCAGCCTGTCTGGAGTGGGGCCGAGTGGGCTCACCCACACCCCACCTGACACATGCCTCTCACCTCTGTGCCCCCAGTTCCTCATCCCTGAAGCGGGGTGTGGACACCTGCCCCAAGGGAGCCCTAGGATCTGGAATTGAGTGTGGGGTGCTGATTGCTGCACCCAGCACGAGGGCCTCAGCAGAGGGACTCGGTGGTGCAGACCGGGGCCGCGAAAGCCCTGTGCAGTGAGGCATCGTGGTGCTGATGGGCCCTCCCTTAGCTCTGCTTTCCCTGGTCCCAGCGGCAGCAGGCCTGGGGGTGTGGAGGACACAAGGCTTTTAGCCACACATTCCTCCGAGAGGCATCGGCAGCAGGACGGGTTGGGGGACCCTTGGGCCCAGGAGCTGTGCAGACGCGGGGGCTGGCGTTTGTGCGGCACTTGGCCTGCCCTGGCCCAGCCCTGTGCCCTCTGCCCGCAGGGCGTATGCTGAGGCTGGTGGACTGTGAGTCAGGGACAGTGCAGGACTTTGCTGGCCATGACGACTCGGTGCAGCTCTGCAGGTTTGCTCCGTCTGCCCGGCTGCTCTTCTCAGTGGCCCATGGTGAGATCCTGGTGTGGGAAGTCACAGGCCACTGGGCCACAGAGGCCTGGCAGAGAAGCTGAGCTGTCCCAGGGCCTCCTGCTGAGCCAAGATGGCTTCTAGGCCAGGTGTCTCCACATCAGACGTACCTGCGGCTGTAAATCGTCAAGACCCTGAACTTAACGGAAAGTGCTCTGGATCTGAGGGCTTTTCTATGCTTCCGCCCCACAAAGTTCAAATAAATGTGGCTGTTGCATTCTGGCATCGTGAGATGGTTATTCCAGGATCCTGCTGCCTTGGCCTGAGCTCAGCCTGCACCGAGCGCCCAGACCTGCTCCCTGCCCAGAGTGGGCGCGTCAGGGCCTCCCGCGGAGCTGCGGGGGTGGGGCGGCACTTGGGAGACGGCCGCGTCTCTCCGGCGCGGTGCCTGCAGTGCCTAGTGTGACCGCGCGGTGGCGCCGCCGCACAGCCCGGGCGCTCTGGGCCGCCTCGCTCGTTAGTGCGGCTCCGCGGGCGGGGGAGGGGGGCGGAAGTGAGGGCGGGGGGCGGAAGTGCGAGCAAGTGTGGAGAGCGCGGGTCGGAGCCGGGACCCGGGCCGGGGTCGGGACCCGGGTCGGGGTCGATATCCGAGTCCGGATCCGTGCGGCCGCCATGAAGCGGGACGTGCGCATCTTGCTCCTGGGCGAGGGTAGGCGCCCGGGCTTGGGAGCTGGGCGGGGGTCTTGGGGTCACCGGGGTCTGGGCGAGGGTTCGGCCTGACTAGGCGGGCGCACCGCGCTCTTGGCCGATGCGCTGACCGCGCCGCCCCGCACAGCCCAGGTGGGAAAGACGTCGCTGATCCTGTCGCTCGTGGGCGAGGAGTTCCCCGCGGAGGTAAGAGCCGAGCGCGGCCGCCCCCCTCGGTGCCTCTCTCGGGCGCGACCTTCGTCCCCGGGCCACCGGTGCGCCGCGTCTTTTCCAGGTCCCTCCCCGGGCAGAAGAGATCACCATTCCCGCAGACGTCACCCCGGAGAAGGTGCCCACCCACATCGTGGATTACTCAGGTAGGGCTGCCCGCGCCTCTGCCCGGGACGGGCGTCCGGGCAGGTCTGCAGTGGGGTCTTTTCTGTGCAGAAGCCGAGCAGACGGCGGAGGAGCTTCAGGACGAGATTCTCAAGGTACCGTGTTCCGAGGGCTCCGAAAGGGGTGCTGAGGGGGTGCCCGGGTGGCGGTTAAGTGTACGACTTCGACTCAGGTCATGATCTCTCAGTTCGTGGGTTCAAGCTCCGCGTAGGGCTGTGTGGTGACAGTTCAGAGCCTGGAGCTGCTTCGGCTTCTGTGTCTCCCCGTCTCTGACCCTGCGTTGTCTTTGTCTTCATAATAAGCAGACATTAAAAATTAAAAACAAAAAAAGGAGGGTGCTGAGCACTCAGGGCCTAGGTGAGGGTGCCGCCTCCGCACGATCCGAGTCTCCCTCTGAGGGATTAGGCTAAGGTGCTCAGGGTGCCCGAGGCCTCGCTAAGTCCGCCCCGAGCCCTCAGCACTGAGGGCCGCCCGCCGCCTCTGCCGCAGCTCGCTGGGTGCCGGGGGGACAGAATCGCGCTCCCCACGCCACGGGGCCGGCCAGCGCCTGGGCTCGGTGCCCCCGGTGTCTGCCTGCGGCGGGCCCTGGGCAGCAGCCTCCATGTCCTTCAAGTGACCCCGTAAGCGCCTCCGTGCCTTGGCCACCTGTCCTCCCGTCCCGGCGTCCGTCCCGCTGCGCTGGGCCTCTGGACCGTCGTGCGCGCTGTGCCCAGGGCGACAGGTCATCGTGGCTCATCTGTGCCTGAACCAGGCTCCGTTGGGGAAGGTTGGGGGCAGGCAGCTGTCCCTGCAGCCCGTGTTGTGTCCTGGGGCATTGTCAGGCGAGGGTGACGCAGTTACTCAGAGGCGGCTTTTTGGCACCGTCATCCTTCGTGGCGTTGTCTTTGTTACTTTCTTTGCCTGAGGTGACGAGGGGGTGCAGGGCTGGGGTGCCGAGTTCCGGGGTGGCGGTGTCCGTCCGGAGCCCTCCAGGGGACTCACCAGGCGGCGGTGCTTGGGCCTGGCGGCTGTGGCACAGCACCGCAGGAAGGCCTTGCCAGGTGGGAGCAGCTGACGGCGGCTGGGGAGCGTCGGCCAGAAGGCTGACTCCAAGGCCGCCGGCCCCGTCGAGGGCAGCGTGGAGCAGGAGGCCCGTGGTCACGCTGTGCCTCACCCCCTTCCCCGCAGGCGAACGTGGTGTGTGTGGTGTATGACGTGTCTGAGGAGGCGACCATTGAGAAGGTGAGGCGGCAGGGCTCCTGCCCCACCCCAGGTCCTTGCCGCTGGCCCCCACCTCCGCGCTGCCCTCCACACAGACTTCAGGGGGACAGCTGACCCCGGCTTTGGGCGACTTGCACCCATGCCTGGCCCCATCTCGAGTGCTTTAGGGAACCTCACAGAGCCACACTGTGTGCTGGGGGCCGGCAGCCAGGACCCCGCAGCTTCCCGGGGAGCTCCTGTGCCCTGTCTCCCCACAGGGCCTGTGCGTGGTCAGCAGTCTATGGAATGGGCTGCCGATCCCAGGTCCCCGGGGAGTGTCTGCTAGGACTACTCGAGGTCCCACCCGCTGTTTCCTCCAAGGGGGCACATTCCCAGCGTCTGTGACTTTGTCCCTCAGCAGGCCGTGACCTCCCCCATCTAGGCGTGAGTTCCAGGTGGGAACTGTGGGGCAGGCCCCTCTCCTCATGCCCAGGCCTTGCTTTTCAGATCCGAACCAAATGGATCCCACTGGTGAATGGGGGGACCGAGAGGGGCTCCAGGTAATGGGCAGGCCCCGAGGGGTGGGCCCCGCCAGCTCCCCCACCCATGGTGACCGTGGGCCTCTAACCCAGGGTCCCCATCATCCTGGTGGGCAACAAGTCAGACCTGCGGCCAGGCAGCTCCATGGAGGCCGTGCTGCCCATCATGAGCCAGTTCCCTGAGATCGAGACCTGCGTGGAGGTGAGCGGCGGGCGGGGCCGGGCCCCGAGGCCCCAGCGGGTCTCCAGGAGGGCAGGTGCCGCCTCGCCACCCCGGGCCTGCGTCTTCCCCTTTGAGCCCCCCAGTATCGGGCGCGTTTCTGAGCCTGTCCCCGTGGCCACCAGTGCTCCGCCAAGAACCTGCGGAACGTCTCGGAGCTGTTCTACTACGCGCAGAAGGCCGTGCTGCACCCCACGGCCCCGCTCTACGACCCCGAGGCCAAGCAGGTGGGCCGCAGGCACGGGGGTGAGGAGGCCGAGCCGACGGGACGCCGGGGCGGGGCGTGCGCTGAGCCGGCTGTCCCTGCAGCTGAGGCCCGCGTGTGTCCAGGCCCTCACGCGCATCTTCAGGCTCTCAGACCAGGACCTAGATCAGGCGCTCAGCGACGAGGAACTCAACGCCTTCCAGGTGTGGCCCCTCTGCGGCCGGTGCCCACCCCTCGAGGGTACAGCCGTGCCCCGCGCCTCGGGTGCCCATAGTGATGCCGGGCAGTCGCTGAGGCGGCGGGCCGGCTGACGGCGACTTTCCCCCGGGGGCAGAAATCCTGCTTCGGGCACCCCCTGGCCCCTCAGGCCCTGGAGGACGTGAAGATGGTGGTGTGCAAGAACGTGGCGGGAGGTGTGCGGGATGACCGGCTGACCCTGGACGGTGAGTCCTGACCCTGCCTGTCCCCGGGGGCACGGAGGGGTCAGGCCGTGCCCGCCGCTACTGCTCTTCTGCCTCTGAACAGGATTCCTGTTTTTGAACACGCTCTTCATCCAGCGAGGCCGCCACGAGACCACGTGGGCCATCTTGCGGCGCTTCGGCTACAGCGACACGCTGGAGCTGAGCCCGGACTACCTTGTTCCGCCGTGAGTGCCATCCGGGGCTCAGGGCTCACCCCCTTCTCTGTGTCGGGCCGGTGCCTGGGGGCCCCTCGTCCCTCCACGGGGCTCTCGGAGTCCGGCCAGGATGGCTCGGGGAGGCGGCTTGCGACATGTGCGGGCAGTCTCTGCCCCGCCACGCGGGCAGGAGCCTCCCCATCCCGGGACACGGGAGGTGTGGGGAGCACGGTGGGCACGGCTCCCCTGGGCACCGGACAGCCCCCGCCCCCCCGCAGGCTGCACGTGCCCCCTGGCTGCAGCACCGAGCTCAACCACCTCGGCTACCAGTTCGTGCAGAGGGTGTTCGAGAAGCATGATCAGGTGAGGGTGTCAGGACTTCGGCCGTGTGCCTCCCGGCCCCCTGGCGCCCCAGCCTCCAGACACGTGTCCCCATGGCCTCTCTGCCCGTAGGACCATGATGGCAGCCTCTCGCCCGTGGAGCTAGACAGCTTCTTCAGCGTGTTTCCAGCCGTGCCCTGGGGTGCCCAGCTGCCCCGTGAGGTCCCCACCGAGGCTGGCCGGCTGCCCCTACACGGGTACCTCTGCCAGTGGACGTGAGTGCCGCCCCTGCCCCCGTCTGCTCGGCGGTGACCACACGCCTCCTGCCCTCACGCCCCTCCCGTCCTTCCCGTCCCCCAGTCTGGTGACTTACCTGGACGTCCGGCGCTGTCTTGAGCACCTCGGATACTTGGGTTACCCCACGCTCTGCGAGCAGGACTCCCAGGCCCACGCCATCACAGGTGGGCATCCGCCGTGGCCCCGAGCCCAGCCCTCCCCGGCAGCGCCCTCAGTCACACCCTGGCTGTCTGTCCACAGTCACTCGTGAGAAGAGGTTGGACCAGGAAAAGGGGCAGACGCAGAGGAGCGTGTTCCTGTGCAAGGTGGTGGGAGCCCGCGGGGCGGGCAAGTCCGCCTTTCTGCAGGCCTTCCTCGGCCGCTGCCTGGGGGTGAGCGTGTGCGCGGCCCAGGGCGAGGGGACCCAGCTCCTGCCTGGGCCTCTCCCCACCCCAAGGGCAAGGGGCTCTGGGCAGCTTCTAGGCTGGTGCCTTCAGGTGCTTCTTTCCTCCACGCCAGGACCCCCGGGAGTTCCCTGAGGAACCTGCCGCCTATGCCATCAACACGGTGCAGGTCAACGGGCAGGAGAAGTACCTGATTGTGAGTACGGGGGCGGGGCGGTGCCCGGGGCCACGCTGGGGGACGGCCTCCACCTGGCCCGGAGGGCCCAGCCCTGCGCCCTCCCTGAGAGCACCCTCTGTCCAGCTGTGCGAGGTGAGCGCAGACAGCCTGCTGGCCGCCGCGCCCGACGCCGCCTGTGACGTGGCCTGCTTGATGTTCGATGGCAGCGACCCCGGGTCCTTTGCATTCTGTGCCAGTGTCTACAAGGCAAGCCCCCCACCCCCAGGCCCTTCGGGGCAGGCCCCGGGCCACCAGGGACCCCACGCTTACCTGGCCCCTCTCTCCGCAGCGCCACTACATGGACGGGCAGACCCCCTGCCTCTTCGTGTCCTCCAAGGCTGACCTGCCTGAGGGCGTCTCGCCACCTGGCCTGTCGCCCGCAGACTTCTGCCGCAGACACCGGCTGCCCGCCCCGACCCCGTTCTCCTGTGCCCGCCCGGCCCACCTCGGCACTGCCGTCTTTACCCGACTCGCCGCCATGGCCGCATTCCCGTGGGTACCGGCATGCAGCCTCTGTGGTGGGAGGCCTGTCACCGGGAGGGACGCAGTTGTGGTGTCGCGGCTGGAGTCACTCAGGTGCAGGGCGGGCCTGGCCTCACTGGTGGGCGGCACACTAACAGCCCAGGAGGCAGGCTGGGGGCTGTGGTGGCATCCCGGGGGCACCTCCAGCTGGCCTCTCTCTCCTGCAGGCACCTGGGCCACGGGGAGCTGCACTCTACCTCCTTCTGGCTTCGGGTGACACTGGGGGTCATCGGGGCTGCCGTCACCGCTGTTCTCAGCTTCTCACTCTACAGGGCCCTGGTGAAGAGCCGATGAGGCCGCGGGGGCCTCTGGGCGTGGGTGCTGGGGCCGCCTGTTTGAGGGAGCCTAACTTCTCTCTGGACCTGGTTTCTGGGGACACTTCCCTGCCCCCACCCCTGCCCAAGACCCATGGGTGGGCCCCCAGGTCCTGGGGCCAGTGGCCATCATGGGTGAGGAAGCCAGTGACCCCAGACTCCAGCATTTCTCAGGGCTCCACACCTTTCTGGTCCCAGGCAGCCAGTGGGCGTGAAGGGCGACCGAAGACAGAACTTTGGGCCACAGGTGGAGCGGGGGCAGGAAGTGGTGTGGCACCGTGTGGCCTTCCTCCTCCCTGGTCTGGAGACGGGGCCAGTGCCGTGCCCCTCACAGAAGGCATCAGCTTGGGTTTCCTGATTAAACTTCACTGGTGTCTTTTGCATCTCGAAACCTGCTTTCTGAAGACGACTTTTCTTAAGTCCACTCAAACACGTCCTGTGTCTCTCATGGGTTTGGAAGCTCCCCACTGGCCCCCCACGCCTCCTCCAGGCCTGGGGTCACACTCCTGGCCCACCTGCAGCTTGCCAGCTTCTGCACCCTTAAAGGTCTGCACTGGCCAGAGGGGGTCTGATACCTGAGAGCCTCCTGATGCCTGCCGCCCCCCATGGAGCCAGGCGTGCCCCACGTCACCGCTCCCGCACCCCCACTCCGCATCCCGGTAGCCGGTCTGTGGCGTGCTGAAGATCGGGGACTCTGTGGTGGCACTGGGCATGCCCAGATGTCCTGCTTCTGGCGTGCAGGTCTGGCCCTGGCCTGGGGGATCTGCCCTGTTTGCTCACGCCCTGACCAGAGGCCTGTGCGCCTCTCGCTGGGCAGGGGACAGCCAGACAGCCCCAGCCTGCAGGGCTGAGGCGGCCCAGCTTGGGGTTCCCAGTTTACTCAGCACGTGTTGTGGAGTCTGCAGCAGAGAGCCTGTGGTGTGGCCGGGTGCCCTTCCTGCCATCTCAGTCCTGAGAGGCACCTTCTCCAAGTCCCAGTACGTCCTTTGTAGGAGGTGGGGGGCTCCCTACTCCACAGGGTGCTCCGGACTGCTGAAGGGTCTGGGGTTGACTCTGAAATTGACCTTCCACCAGCCCTCCCAGCCCTCTGGCCCACGGGCTCGGCTCTCCCCTGCTGGTCTCTGTCACCTCTATTGCTAGAGGGGCCCACTTGCCCTCCCTAGGAAGTAGCGACCTCTCCTATCTCCTGGCAGCCTTGTGTTGGGGGCTCTGCCCCAGTGTCCGTGGGTCTGCCTTGCCTGCCCGCGCCCCCGGTGAACTGGAGCTGGAGGCTCCCCTTCACGGCATTGGCTGCAGGAGCGGGCAGAGGCCTCCAGTCCCAGCCGGGGGCTGTGGATCAGTCTCCACAGACCGGGCCCGGACAGCAGCGCAGGAGCACCCAGACTCCTAGTTGCCCTGGTGGCCTTGGTCCCCACAGACTGGTGCGTTCTTGCTGCCCCCCAGGAAGCGTGTCTGGCAAGCAGGCCGGCACCTTTAAGGGAGCTCTGGCCTGGTAAAGACCCACAGGCAGTGTGGTGGTCAGGAAGTCTTCCCGGAGGAGGTGGCTTCAGCGCTGAGGCCCCAAGCCAAGGGGCGCGCGCGGGAGGGATCCGGGCGCCGCCCCGTGACTCAGTTTCCCAGCCACTGTCCCCACATAATGGGCGGGCCCCGCCCGGAACGGGACGGCAGCTAGCGGCGCGGCGAGACCCCGGCTCCGGCCGCGATTGTTCCTGCCTGGGGCGCGTCCGCATGCAGGGCGCGCGCGTGTCTCGGCCGCGCGTGGCGGCGGCGTGCGCGCGGGGGCGGGAGGCTCTGGCTCGGTGACGCGGCGCCCGGCGGAGCGGGCGGAGCGGGCGGAGCGGGCGGAGCGGGCGGAGCGGGCGGAGCGGGCGGAGCGGGCGGGCCGGGGCGGAGCGGAGTCCTCCGCAGAGCAGCCCCTTCCGGCCGCGGCCGCCGACCCCGGCCCCCGGCCCCTCCTGGCTCTATGGACAGGAGCTCGCTGCTGCAGCTTATCCAGGAGCAGGTGCGTGGGGTGGATGGGGGGCGCCGGCACCGCCCCCGCCGCAGTCCTCCGCCTTTGGGCTGAGCCGAGGCAACGGAGCTCCCAGAGAGCCGGGTCCAGCCCCGGCTTGGCCCCTGGCCTCTCAAGCCCCTTCCCCCACGACCTTGGCCTCCTGCGTGAGACCCCAGGAGAGGGCTAGCCGGACCAGGGCGCCCGGGGAGGTCCGGGAGGGAGATTGTCCTCAGACCTTGGCCCTATCCTTCAGGAGGATGGGCAGGGCAGAAGTGAGGTGGGGAGGCCCCTAGGAGCCGTAGGAGCTGAAGGCCTAGGACCCAGGCACTGGTGTCCTGGCAGCTCCTGAGACTATGTGGGTACAGAGGTCTGGCCCCAAGGGTCCTTGGAGCCTGCCTCTCCCAGCTGGCCTGACCCACCCTCAAGCCTTGGCCGGCGGCCCCCCACCCCCACCCCAGCAGCTGGACCCTGAGAACACAGGTTTCATCGGTGCGGACACCTTCACCGGCCTGGTGCACAGCCATGAGCTGCCTCTGGACCCGGCCAAACTGGACATGCTGGTGGCTTTGGCCCAGAGCAACGAGCGGGGCCAGGTCTGCTACCAGGAGCTGGTGGACCTGGTCAGTGCCATAACGGGCCGACAGCAGGGGTACGGGCCCAGGCCTCGGCAGGCACAGTGCCTTGGCCAGGGTGGGGTGGGCAGGCAGCCCCCACTCCCTCCCTTCCCACCAGGGAGTGGTGTGGACTTGGGGCAGGGACTCCGACTCCACGGAAAGCTGGGTGGGGCCAAGGGGGCGGGGTGGCCGGGGGGCAGGGGCAGGGAGTATGACGGCCCATGCTTAGGGCCCCCCCCCCCAGATCAGCAGTAAACGCTCCAGCAGCTTTAAGCGGGCCATCGCCAGCGGACAGAGGGCTCTGCCCCGGGACGGGCTGCTGGACGAGCCGGGCTTGGGCGTCTACAAGCGGTTTGTGCGCTACGTCGCCTACGAGATCCTGCCCCGGGAGGTGGACCGCCACTGGTACTTCTACCGGCACCGCAGCTGCCCGCCCCCCGTGTTCATGGCGTCGGTCACCCTTGCCCAGGTGTGCCCAGCCGTCCACCACCCTGGGAGCCACGCACGCGCCTGGCCTCGCCCGGCCCTGACTCCTCTGTCTCCCAGATCATCGTGTTCCTGTGCTACGGGGCCCGTCTCAACAAGTGGGTGCTGCAGACCTACCACCCCGAGTACATGAAGAGCCCCCTCGTGTACCACCCGGGCCACCGTGCGCGCGCCTGGCGCTTCCTCACCTACATGTTCATGCACGTTGGGTGAGTTGGTGCCCACCTCTGGCCTCTCTCGGGTGGAGTCAGGACTCAGCCCCTCGAGGCGGGGGCTGGCGGCCTGACGGCTGACCTCACATCTGTTTCCACCCACGCGGCCAGCCTGGAGCAGCTGGGGTTCAACGCGCTCCTGCAGCTGATGATCGGGGTGCCCTTGGAGATGGTGCACGGTCTGCTGCGCATCAGCCTGCTCTACCTGGCTGGGGTGCTGGCAGGTGAGGCAGGCACGCGCCCCGGCCCTGGCCCTGGGGGGCCTCGCTCTCACAGCTCTCCCTTTGCTCACACAGGCTCCCTGACCGTCTCCATTACCGACATGCGGGCCCCTGTGGTGGGGGGCTCTGGTGGGGTCTACGCCCTGTGCTCGGCACACCTGGCCAACGTCGTCATGGTAATAGGGCGGACTGAGGGGCGGGGGAGGGGCGGGGCCCACGAGGCCGGTCTCACAGCCTCTGTCTCACGCTCCATCAGAACTGGGCTGGGATGAGGTGTCCCTACAAGTTGCTGAGGATGGTGCTGGCCTTGGTGTGCAGTAAGTAGGGGGCCGGGGGGCCGGGGGGCCGGGGGGCCTCAGCCCAAGGCCAGGGCACCTCCCGCCTGCTGCCTTTCTCTGCAGTGAGCTCCGAGGTGGGCCGGGCCGTGTGGCTCCGCTTTTCCCCACCACTGCCTGCCTCAGGCCCACAGCCCAGCTTCATGGCGCACCTGGCGGGCGCGGTGGTCGGGGTCAGCATGGGTCTGACCATCCTGCGCAGCTACGAGGAGCGACTTCGGGACCAGTGTGGCTGGTGGGTGGTGCTGCTTGCCTATGGCACCTTCCTGCTCTTTGCCATCTTCTGGAACGTCTTCGCCTATGACTTGCTAGGCGCCCACATCCCCCCACCACCCTGATGGGCTCCCCAGGGCCACACAGGCCAGGGCGCAGGCAGGTGTGGGGCAGCCGTCAGGCGAGCCCGCGCGTCCGTCCTCTGTGAATGCACATCTCAAGACTGCTTGTCCTCCGTGGGGACAAGCCTTATATCAGCCCTGGCCACCCCCTCCCAGGCCTGGGGAGGTAGGACTGCCTAGCCAGGGAGTGGAGGTCCCCAAGTGTGGCCCTGGAGGAGACCCTGCCCCAGCCTCTCCCCCACGACTTGCAGTCTGAGCCTTTTTGGAAAACGAATAAATATTTTACACAGCACCAGGTGGCTGCACCAGGGCTCTGAGGGCAGGCCTGGCCTCCCTCCCACGCACTGAGCAGACTGTGAGGGCCCTTCCCTCCGTGGGGACAGTCCGAGCTGCTCTCTCGCTTTTGTGCACTTGTATGGGGAGGGGGGAGGCTGCGAGTGGGGAGTGGGGTGGTCCTCTAAGTCGGGTAAGAGTTCAGCAAGCATTTATTGCGCTCCTGCAGCGGCCAGCCTCCTCCTCGGCCAGCTTGCCACTCAGAGAAACCTGTGGCCTGAGGTTGCTGGGCAGGTGGACAGGCCCTGGGCCACAGTCAAGTTCAGTCAGCCTGAGCCCTGCACTACTTGGCTGGCATGGTGTCATCAGGTGGCCGGGCTGGGGTCAAGGTCTGGGCACGGCTTCTGTCCCGAAGCTCGTGTCCATAGTGCTCTCTGCACATGGTGAGGGGTCCACGGCCCTCAGGGACTGTCTAGGGAGGGGCAGAGGCAGTCTGGGGCCCCAGGATGCTGGCCGATCTCCTGTACGGCCCCGGGCACGCCAGCCTGACCAGGCTCTTGGATGCCCTCCCTGCCTCCCGGCGGGCCCCGCCCCTCTGCGTTGTGCCCTTGCACCCGGCTCAGGTGCAACACTTTGGGCTTGCGGGCTCCCCACTGCGGCCACTGCGGCGTCGGACGTGAAGGTGCCTGCCGCCTGTGGAGCTCCTGCAGCCAGGACTGCTCTGGGCAGTGAAGGGGCTGCCCTCACGCCCCGCCAGCGTCTGGACAACCTCGGCGTAGGGCTGCCATTCCTAAAGAACCCCCCAATGTCACGGGCGTGGCCCTGGGCTCACTTGACAGACACGGTCCCTAACAGGGCTGCTCTCGCGACCCCGCCGGGGCGCCCAGCTCTCCCGACTAACCCGAGGCAGCGGCGAGGCCCACCATGTCTTACGGCTGCCCGCACGTGGGCCGGCAGGCGGAGGGCGGCGGCCGAGCGCTACGCCACCAGCTCCGAAAGCCGCACCTCCGCGGCCAGATCGGGCTTGGGGGGTCAGGCGGTGGTGGCCCTCATCAGGGGGCCCGCCCCCACGCCGCGAGGCCCCGCCCCACACGTGGGAAGCCCTCACCACGTGAGGCGGCCGGTCCAGCTCGTCCCGTGTCACGTGCTTCTCCGCTCGGCCCTCGGTGGCCGCGGGCACTTCTCTCGACACCCGGGGAAGGGCGGTGACGGAGACTCGGGCATTGCGGGTGGTCCGTCCTGCCATCGGCCCAGGGCTTCCAGCCGCCCCTGGCGGTCCCCGCGCGTTCGCAGCTCCGCCCCGTGGCGGCTGGAGGCTTCAGGTCCCACTGCCCGCGGGCAGCCGCCATGTTTGCCGCCGGGGCGGGGCCTCGGTGGGGCGGGACTGACGTCGTCCCCGGTTACTCTTGACGCTTCTCTAGACTTCCGAAGTCGCGGGTCGCTTTGCCTCGAGCGCATGCTCCAGCCGGCCCACCCCCGCAGCCCGTCGGACGCACACGCGTCCCCGCCCACCGCGGCCGGAAGTTCCGGTGGCGGATCGCTGGACCGGGCCCGAGCGATCGCGGGCTCGGGCTGCGGGCTCGGGCTGCGGGCGCTCGGCGGGCCAGACGCGGAGCCTGGGAGCGGAGCCCAGGCAGTGCCGCGCGGCGCCATGAAGGGCAAGGAGGAGAAGGAGGGCGGCGCGCGGCTGGGCGCCGGCGGCGGAAGCCCCGAAAAAAGCCCGAGCGCGCAAGAGCTCAAGGAGCAGGGCAACCGGCTCTTCGTGGGCCGCAAGTATCCGGAGGCGGCGGCCTGCTACGGCCGCGCCATCGTGAGTGAACGCGCGCCGGGGAGGGGATCGGCGACCGGGCCAGGGGAGGGGGCGGGGCCCCGACTTCGGATCCCGCGTCCCCCCCCCGGAGCCCCTGCCTGACCATTCCCGCCCACCTTCGGAGGCTCCTGGTTCGTGTTTGGGCCCTGAGAGTTCGGTGATGCTCTTGTTCCAAAGGAGTCAAGGCCGCGACTCCAGCCAGGGCGGGCTGCTGGAGAAGTATGGCGGGTGGGAGCTTCAGGGTGCTTGAAGCCCCCGGGCAGAGGACGAGGGATCTTTGTTCCTTGGGAGCCTCAGGCCCAAAGCTGGGGATCTCCACAGGTCTCCGAAAATGTACCTTGGCAGAATTTCTTGGGAGTCAGGAGGGTGGGCTCAGACAGGTCTCGGGACCGGGAGTGCTCCCTCCATTAATCCTCAGCGTGCAGCAGCTCTGAAGCAGGGAAATCTCTAGTGTCTCGATTCTAGCCCTGGGTTCTAAACTGGGAGAGGTTTCAGGACAGGCGGCCGGGCTGACCTCACTCCCTCATGCTGGCTGGCCCGGCCTTGGTCCCCAGACCCGGAACCCTCTGGTGGCAGTGTACTACACCAACCGGGCCCTGTGCTACCTGAAGATGCAGCAGCACGAGCAGGCCCTCGCGGACTGCCGGCGGGCCTTGGAGCTGGACGGGCAGTCTGTGAAGGCACACTTCTTCCTGGGACAATGCCAGCTAGAGATGGAGAGCTATGACGAGGCCATTGCCAATCTGCAGCGAGGTGGGCCTGCAGGTTATTAGGTTGCAGGGGTGCCCGGGGCCAGGTGGGTGGTCTGGCCAGAAGGTGACCTCAAGCCTCTACTCCCCCAGCCTACAACCTCGCCAAGGAGCAGCGGCTCAACTTCGGGGATGACATCCCTAGTGCTCTGCGCATCGCCAAGAAGAAGCGCTGGAACAGCATTGAGGAGCGGCGCATCCACCAGGAGAACGAGCTGCACGCCTACCTCACCCGGCTCATCGTGGCGGAGCGGGAGAGGTGGGCTGTGCGCGCCGCGGGCTTCGGCCCCCGCCCCCCCCCCCCAGCCGGCACCCTCGGGGGGCGGGCTTCGGCCCCCGCCCCCCCCCCCAGCCGGCACCCTCGGGCTAACTCTGAGTCAAGAACAGAGCCGTTTATTGAAGGCCAACATGGGCAAGAGGAGACGGAGGGAAATGACATCTGAACAAGCCCAAAGCCGGGGCGGGGCGCGGCCGCTCCCGGCCAGACCCAGTTCTGACTCGCTGCTGGTCGACCCCCAGGGAGCTGGAAGAATGCCAGAGAAACCACGAGGGTGACGAGGACGACGGCCACATCCGGGCCCAGCAGGCCTGCATCGAGGCCAAGCACGTGAGGGCGCCCCGGCCGTGTGTGGGTGTGTGCGCATCCGCGTGCCCGTGGTGGGAGGGGGCCTGTGCCTCGGGGAGGGGGATGCGGCGTCTGGCCCACGCGCAGCCGCTTGCTTCTTCACAGGACAAGTACTTAGCAGACATGGACGAGCTTTTCTCCCAGGTGGATGAGAAGAGAAAGGTAAGCCATCTGCCCTCTGGGTGGCAGCACTCGGAGCAGCGTCTCCTTCCTGGCGCCTGACCTGACTCCCTGTGCCGCAGAAGCGAGACATCCCCGACTACCTGTGTGGCAAGATCAGCTTTGAGCTCATGCGGGAGCCGTGCATCACGCCCAGTGGCATCACCTATGACCGAAAGGACATCGAGGAGCACCTGCAGGTGAGGGCCCACACGTATTGGGAGCAGGACCTGTACCACTGAGCACTTTCTGACCCTGTTGTCACTGCACACTGCAGCGCGTGGGTCACTTTGACCCTGTCACCCGGAGCCCTCTGACCCAGGAACAGCTCATCCCGAACCTGGCCATGAAAGAGGTCATTGATGCCTTCATCTCTGAGAACGGCTGGGTGGAGGACTACTGAGGCCAGGCGAGGGCCAGGGCCGCCCGCCTCGCCTTCTGTCCTGGCCCAGGAGGGCCTTGGGGCAGTAGCTCCCAGTCCCTGTACATAGTTTACGGCTCTAGATCCCTGCCCCGGTGTCCCCCTTCCCCACCCTCATCAGTTTTGCTGCTGGACCACGAACCCCACCTCCACCTGTCTGGGTCAGAAACACGGCAGGTGAGGGCGGACTGCTGCCACCACTGTCCTGTAATAAAATCTGTGAGCACTCTAGGGGTGTGTGCTGGTGTGTGTGGGCTCACCAGCCGCCCACTCTGCTTAGCTGAGGAAGGTAGAGATGAAAACACTGGTGTCCAGGTTGAGGGTGGCATGCCACCATCGGTCAGGAAAGTACAGCACCTGGTGGGGGAGGGGCACAGAAATTAGCTGGTGGCGTGTGGTCCAGCCTGGTGGCCCCTTCCTGTCCACTCCTGACCTCGCCAGCCTGGACGGTGCACTCCAGGGGCTTCGCAGATGGCGCCAGGGCCGGATACACATCCCGAAGCCAGGCTAGTGTGGTCTTGTTGGGGTGGAACTCTGGTGTCTTCTCGGGGGGATACAGGAACCAGCGCTGGGGGTGGGAGCAGCAAGGTCACTCCAGGCTGCGGTCAGCAAGCCCCAAGCCTCAGCCCCCAGCCTGTGCTGACCTTGCGGCCGTAGATCACTTCTGAGAACCCAGGCCCGTGCCAGTGGAAAGGCACTCCGGACCCAGCAGCTGTGGAGTTAAGAGCAGTTACTAACCGAGCTGATCTGTAGTCCCTGCTCCGACCGCATCCTCTGCTCCTGCAGAGCACCCACCTGCAATCCCGAAGCTGTAAGCGGCAGTGGTCCCCAACAGACTGAACGGGGGCGGGGCATAGTGCTGGAAAAGCGATGCCCATTCGCTGAAATTGTTGTCCCCAAAGAAATACAAGGTGTCTACCAGCAAAGAAAACAGGAGATTTTGGCACCTGAGCACTTCCAGTGCCCCCATCCCACCCCATGGCCAACCAAACCCGACTCACCGTTGCCGAGGGAGGTAGGGTCCTGGGGGTGTAGCAGGTGCTCCACATACTCCCGGAAGGGCAGGTCCACTGCGGGAAAGGGGCTGGTCAGGACTCGCGGGGGCCGCCTGCAAGAAGCTGGCAGGCAGAGCCGGGCAGCTCACCTTTCCGGTAGGAGTAGGTGTTGGCAGTGCTCAGCCGTACCACGCTGTCCCCAAACAGGCCGAGCAGCCTTTCTCGGGAGCACAGGGCCCGGAACCTCTAAGGGGGTGGGGAGAAGACTCAAGGGGTGACCCCAGCACGGGCGAAAAGGGGCAAGGAGGGGCGCCCGCACTCACCGAGTTGTCTGTGAGTCCCTGCAGGATGACGGGTCTGGAGAAGGCGTAGCTGGAAGGGGAAGAGTCACGGCCAAGTCTGACCCGTGCCCGCCCGCCCCAGCCCACACGCGTTAGTTTAGGCGGATCTTGGGGGTCAAGGAGGACGGGCCAGCAAAAAGAAAAAAAAAGGGGGCGCGACACCGGCGCTCCGGGGATGGGGTGGAGGGGTTGCCGGTCCGAGGGGGCGCACGTACTGCTGCACGAACTCGGAGTAGCTGAGGTCGGCCCGACGCTCCACCGCGCAGCGCTCCTCCTCCGCCACGGCCGCCGGCGCCCCAGGCCCGCGCCGCAGCCTGCGGGCACAGCCGGTCAGCGCCCCCCGCGGGCCCCGGCCGCCCGGGGTCCCCGCCCGCCGCGCGCCCCGGCCGCTCACCACCCTCCGTCGCCCGCCTCCGCGGCGCCGGGCCGGGCCGGGCCCGCCAGCGTCCAGAGCGCCAGCAGCAGGAGCGGCCGCGCCCCCGACGCCATCGGCCTGCCGCGGCGAGGCATGCCGGGAACTCCGTCGTCACAGCAACGGCCCGGAAGCACCTTCCTTTGGCCCGCCCCGGAAGGAAGGGTATTTTCGAAGGCGGAGCGAGGCCGCCGGACCCGGGCTGGCGGCCTTCGCCAGCTCCCCTGGCGACGCCGCCACCCACCCCGGTAGCCCAGCGCGGAAACGGGGCCCTCGGCGGCACGACAGGGTGACAGGCAGCCTCAGACTGCGGCTCCCGCTTCCTTTATTCGGTTCGCACGCCCAGCCGCCCCCGCCCCGCGCAGGCGGGTCACGAGTACTCGCACAAGTGGCCGCAGCCTGCGGGGCAGTGGGAGCTGCCCTCCAGCCACTTCATGATGTGCTGCAGGTGGCCGCCGTGACTGCAGCCCTGGCACCACACGAACAGACCCTTGACCACGTGGTGGCAGACGGCACACATGCTGGCGCAGCGGTGGCACCGGTCACAGACCCAGCCGCGGCTGCTCATGGGCCGCTTGCAGTGGCTGCAGTTGACGTGCAGGGTGGTGGAGGCCTGGTTGAGGCAGCTGATGGCGCGGCTGGTGCTGAGCTTGACCACCTGGTTGGACACGTTCCAGAGGCAGAAGCGCTGCAGCAGGTCGATGTAGGACGTGTACCAGTGCTCCTGGCCGCGCGGAGAGGGGAGGGCGTAAGAGGCCCGGAGGGGGGCGCGCCGGGGGCCAGGGAGGGCAGACATGCGGGGGCGGCCCTGGGAGTGGCAGGGAGGCCCTCCCCCGGTCACCCACCTGGGTCTGCTCATCGATGTCCTTTCGCACACGCTCACCCAGCACAATGAGCACAGACACGGCCATCTGCACGTCACCTTGCTCGGCGTAGAAGCGGAGCATGTCACACACCAGGGCGCTGAAGAAGTCAGGCGGCAGCCGGCTGTCGTAGAGTGCGTGGGACACAGAGATGAGTGAGAAGGAGGAGTCCACGGGGGCTAAGGAAGCCGCATCGGCCTCGCTGCCGCTCACGTGGGGTGAGTCGGCCTTGTCCTGCAGGTGCTCGGGGCCAGGTGGAGTGTCCACAATCTCGTGGCGCAGCGGGAAGGCCTCCTGGGGCAGCACATACTCGGGCTCCTCCTCTGCAAGGCAGGGACAGGGAAGGCGGGGTCTGAGCCTCTGGCCCCGCCCCCGCCTCGCGCTCCCAGCCCCAACTCACGGTGCGCGTGCTCCGCATCCAGCAGGTACAGCTCGTCGTCCTCGCCCTCCGCGTCGCCCAGCAGGTAGTCTGCGGGCACATCGCTGCCCTCCGTCTCTTCGTTATCTGCGCACGAGGGAGGGTGGGCGTTCCAGAGGCAGCTGCTTCTGGGATGCCCTGGCCCCGCTCCCGTCAGTGCCCTGCCCGCCCCCCAGCCTACCCTCATTGGTGATGAGTGTGGCTGAGGAGTCCAGCAGCACCGTGTCACTCCGTGTGTCACCCTTGCTACGGTCCAGCCTGGTCTCGCTGCCCAACCCTGGGGCCATATCCTTCAGGTTGAAACTGGGGGCAGGGAGGACCGATGGGTAGATGGCTTCCAACAGTCCCACCCTCTGAGGACAGCCACCCCCAGGCATCTACCTGTTCATGAGTGGCAAGCCACAAGAGCTGCCCTTCCCCACGCTGTGGTTGAGGCTGGTGGCAGGCGCCAGGCCAGGGCTACAGTAGATGATCCGCAGCATGGTCCAGGTCTGTGCCACCTGGGGGCAGGCACCAGGCACTCACCAGGAGCCTGGGTCCCTGGTACCCCATGTAGCCCTCTCCCCCCCCCCCCACCTCGATGGAATCACAGCCTCTCGATGTGCAGCTGCCTCAGGGAGCCAGCATCCTAGCCCACCCCAGCTGGGGAAACTGAGGCCTATGCCAAAGGCAAAAATCCTAGCCTCCGTCCTACAGGGGGAATAGACAAAAGCAGCAATTGAAGGCAGCCAGCGGGGACACGTGCCCGCCGTCCCGAAGCGACGGCGAGCGGCTGCGCACACCTCTGCAGTGGGTGCACGCCAGGAGAGGGCACTTGAACCCCGTAACGCCCAAGACCTGCACCCAAAGGATGGCACTGCCTTCGGGCTCACAGCAGGGTGCTGGGTACCCTCAGTTACCAGGGTGACAGCTGGTGCTGGCAGCAGCCAGAGCTGAGCACAGAACCCTGGACAGGGTTTGGGTATAGCAGTCAGAGGAGCCCCCAAGGTCATGGCCCCAGGGACGCCCTCAGGGCACCCTTCCTACCTGGTTCCGGCCAAGATCCCGAGCCACTTTGGCATTGTGGTCACAGAGCTCGGCCAGAGGCCGACCGGCAAGGGCATAACGCTCGGCCGTGTCCACGAACCAGCTCATGGTGCCACTGCCAGGCTCTATCTCAAAGACGCTCAGAGCACTGGAGGCGAGGCCCACGAAGGGCTCAGCGGGGTCCAGCTTGCGCTTGAAGAAGATGGGGTGGCGCCGATCACCGGCGTAGGGCTTTCGCCCAGACTCAGTGGCCACTAGGCTCTCCTTGGCAGCAAAGGCCAGGTCCCCAAAGAGGCCGTAGCAGAGGCCCTCGGGGTTGGCGCGCTCAACAGGCTGGCTGGCATCACGGAACAGGTGTTGGCACAGTGTGCTGTCCTTAGAGCCGGAGAGCAGGAAAGAGGGGTCGTGTGGGTGGCGCCAGGCGATGCCCGTTGTGACGTCGCGATGCTCCTCAAACATGGCAGCTGGGACGAAAGGCCGGCGCACGTCCCACACGTAGATGTTATGGTCCACCATCATGGAGCAGGTGGCCAAGTGGTGGCGGCACTCGGGCCGCCACTTGACGCGCGCCACCGAGGCGATGGTTTGCACGCAGTGCACCTCCTTGGCGCGGTGCGTGGTCATGTCCCAGACCTTCACCATCTTGTCACGCCCACCTGTGGCCAGCCAGCCCCTACAAGAGGTTCGTGAAACCCTCAGCCTCATCCTCTCCTGGGATGGGAGGGCTCCCTACTCTCTGCCTTGCAGGTTCTGAGGCAGCCCTCCCGTGAGCCCGTGCGCGCCACCCTCCTGCTCCTGCCCCTCGCCTCCGCACACCTGTCCTCAGGGTGCCAGTCGCAGCAGAACACGGGCCCGTTGTGGGCCGTGAACATCCTCTCACAGCGGTCAGGCCGCCGGATGTCCCACAGCTGCACGTTGCCGTTCTCGAAGGTGGAGGCGAAGGTGAAATAGTCTCGGATGCTGAACTGGACGTCCCGCACGCTCTCGGACTGGCCTGCGGGCGGGGCGGCAGCGGAGGGACGAGGTGAGGGGCCGGCCCACGGGAGGCTCCGGGAGAGAGGGCAGCCGCGGGTGGAGCCCTGGGACTGACTGGACTGCCGTCACCTGCCCGCCCACGACCAGGCAGGGAAGCCTAGGAGATGGGGCGAACACCCCAAGCCTGCCTGGCGCGGACAGACGCTTCACAGGGGGCGCAGGATAGATCAGGTCAGGGAGCAAGATGCCAGGCGGCCTGTGGCTTTGGAAGCAAAAACACGGACCTCGATTTCCCCTGGATTCTGCATGACATGAGCATTCGCACAAAGCCGTGGCCTCTGGCTTCCGGACTAGCCATCAGAGCACTGAGCACCCCTGCGGGTGCTCCGGCCTCGGCCCCATCCTTTCACCTTGAGCTAGAGCTGCTGGGTCAGCTCCCCGCTCCTACCGCCCCAAGACCAGAGACCCAGCTTCTCCCAGTGCAGGTAACTCAGGGCTGTTTCGAGAGCCCCTCCACCCCCCAATTCTCTGAGGCAACTGGGGGCTCTGCCCTGTGCTTCTCTTGGGTCTCTTCAAGGTGCACAGGGGACAGCCGGCCTTGAGGCAGCTGTCAAGGAGCTGGGCCTGCTGGGAAAAAACTTGGGGGGCGGGGGCAGGCGGCACACTCCCCCTCCTCTCCGTCCCTGAGCTGAGGACCCTGGAGGGCCCCGGGGGCTTCCCTCAGTGAAGTGGCCCGAGGCTCTGAGGCGAGAAAAGAGAGGGCAGCAAACCAAAGCATCTGCTCAGGCTCCGCCTCGTCCCCGGTCCCACACCCACCACCCCCATGCTGACCCCCAGCCACTCCTGCAGTGCTCCCCGGGAGCACTCCTGAAGACTGGATGCTCGGCGCACTTCTCCACCTGCCCGACCCGCCTCCAGGGCCTCACCAGAGAAGGTGCTGACGGAGTCCTTCCTGCGGAGGTCAAAGCACTTCATGAAGCCGTCCTGGGAGCCGCTGAGCAGCACGTGGGCTTCCGTGGGGTGGAAGCAGACTTTGTTCACGGTGCGCTTGTGCTCCGTGAACAGCTGGTCCTGCTTGTTGCGGGACGGCCGTCCCAGGTTCCACGTGACCACCACGCCGTTGGTGGCCGCCGTGGCCAGCAGGTTCTCATCCATCTGGTGCCAGACCACGTCGGCACAGCTCAGGTTGAGCGAGGGCTTGCGGCCCACACGCAGGTTCAACTTCTCCACAAACTGCTCGTCCTCAATGGCGTAGATCTTGAAGATGCTGCGGCCCGCCACGACCACCTGGGCGGCATCGCGGCACACACTGATGGCATTGGCTGGCGCGTCCAGGTGGCAGTGCATGGTGCGGCCCGTCAGCGCGCTGCCCCCCAGGGCCGTGGTCACTCGGGACATCTTCTCCATGGCTTCCCCGGGTGGTGGGGACAGGAGGTCAGTGAAGTGGGCTGGCCAGGTCAGCCTGGAGGGGCCTGTCAGTTCAGACCCGCCACCCTGGTTGGGTCCCCCAAACTGCTTAGTCCTGGGCCCGTGGGTCTTGGGGAGCCCGTTCAGGACCGTTCGCCACTCCTCGGTCAGAAGGAGACACGTCGGACCTGTGGGGAGCCCCTATCTGGTCAGTGCCCGCTCCATCCCCCAACAGTCAGATCCGGGCGGCTGCTGGACCTTCAATCAGTCGGTCCCTGCAAGGATGCGAAGTAGTCCCCACAGTCCCTCCCGGGGCCGCGGGGGGAGGAGGCACAGGGGCCAGAGGGGTGCGGCGGCCACAGAAGGACTTCAAGGGCCACGCCGTTTAAGGAGCCCGAGGGGTCTGGCCGGACGCGAGGCAGGGGACACCGGCGGCGCGGGGCAGGGGCGGCCGCGGGGTGGCGGCCGGAGGGCCCGGCGAAGCCTCTCCCTCCGCCGGCACCCGAGCCATCGCCTAAAATTGCCGGGCCGGGCCGGAACCGCCGCGCCGGAAGCAGCCCTTCTCTTTCCTGCCCGCCCGCTCGCCGGAAGTGGTCCGTTTTTGTCAGCCCCTCAGCGGAAGCGGGCACCACCCTGCAAACGTTCCGGATGCGGGAGCCGCGCTGGTGGAGGCGGAGGCAGGGTCCCGAACTGCGGGAAAGGCGCTGCCCTGCGTTCCCGCGGCTCCGCCCCAGCGGTTGGTCGTTTGATACTGGTGCTCACGGTCCCCCAGCGAGCCCAGCCGTGCCTGACCGAGGCCCTCCCCGTGCCCCCGACCTGAACCTCGCTCAGCTGGCCGCAGAGCTCCCCCCGACCGCTCCGCGGATCACCCCCAGACCCCGGCCCCTCCTGGCGGACTTCCAGTTAAGGCCGCTTACATCGCTGCTTCCAGCCCGCCCAGCTCTTTCCCGCCCGGGCTGCGCGGCCGTTCCCCGCCGTTCCCCGCCGTTCCCCGCGCCCTCCCCTCTGCAGGAAGCGGCTCCTCTCCACGTGCCAGAGTTCAGCCTAAGGGTCTCGTTTTGAGAGGTCTTCCCCGGCCCCCACATCTAACATGTGGCCTCTCCAGTCACTGTCACCTCCGCAGTGCTTGTCAAAGCGTATTCCTTCGTTTCCTGGTTACTGCCTGTGGCACCCGAGTGTACCCTCCCTCAGGCGGGGATCATGCCAGTCTTGGTCTCCGCAAACTCCACTGCCGGTCGGTCGGCTGGTTCACACACCCCGGGGCAATCGAATGACCCTCTCGGGGCCGCCCTTTCTTTCCTGGTTTTGAGTCCTGTTCTGTCCTCGCTGTACTGTACAGTTAGAATACATCCCTGTCCCCCTCTCAACCTCAGTTCCCCAATGCGTGAAACGGGGCTCATTTTTTGCCCTTCTAGAAGGATGAGCTAGATACTAGATACTATGACGTTAATATTCTGTGTCGTGACTTTGTTATCACTGTCTACTCCCCAAAGCAACGAAAGGTTTGGGACCTTCTGTGTGGGTCACTGGCGTGTTTCCAGTGGCACCGACCTCCATGTGTTGAAAGAACCAGATACACCTTCCCCTGCTGTGGTCTGCTGACCTAAAGACCACTCAGACACGTGTTTTTACAACTTTTTTAATATATATTTTTATAAACAGGTCACGTGATAAAATAGCACAAGAAACACTTACCAAATATAAGGTTATATCTTCCGCATATACAGGAGAATGAGGTCGTTATGTACAATAAGAAAATGATTTTAGGGGGTGGTTGGTTTTGTTTTGTTTTCCTCTCTCCCCTTAATTTTTCCTCCTACAGTCGTTGGAAATATCACAGCTTCAGTTGCATTAATACTTTGGACAAATGGACAGCTGCCTCCTCCCCACTAGGGGGCTGTGGGGGGAGGGGCTGAAGAAACTGGCTCCTGACCACCTCACCCGGAGCCTCCTGCGGGCGCTCCAGGACGGGGAAATCTTTGGGCTGTTGAACTGTTTCTCTGCTTCAACAGCATCTCTCGCTCGCTCGCTCTCGCTCTCGCTCGCTCACTCTCTCTGGCTCTCTGGAAACTGGTTACTCTTCCAACCAGACGGGGGGGGGGGGGGGTGGTCCCAAGATCGGGTGTGGGCACTGTATCTGGGGCTCAAGGTTGGGAAGGAATGGGGTCCCAGCCCCCTCCTCAGCAATTGCCAAGATGTGCCAGCATCCCCAGGACTTCCGGATGTCTTGGGATTGGACAGAACAAGGCGAGAGCCCATTTGGGCAGGCAGAGGTTTGGGAAGCTGGGGAGGGGCGGGGGCAGCTAGGAAGGAGCCCTCCCTCCTCTGGATGCTGAGGGTGTGCGGGCCGCTGGAAGTCTGGAGTCGCTGGCTGGCGCTGATCCTGGGCCTCGGCTTCCAGCTTCCCCCTGCCAGAGGCCTGCCCAGGATAAAGCGCGGTGCGGAGGAGGCTGGGCCCAGCTGGCTACGGGGACTGGTGTGGGGTCCAACCAGGGCTGTTTGCAAGGCCTGCAGGGCCTGAGGGTCGCTCCAGCGCGTTTCTCAAGATGGTGGTGTCCTGCTGGGGTGGAGGCAAGCTACAGCCGGGCTCGCTTAATGTTGATTATACCAATATCACTGTGAGCCGGGCTGTTCCTCCCTCAGCACAATGCCGCCCCCGTCTGGCCCCCCTGGCAGTGGGGGATGGGGCGAGCAGGGGACTGTCTCATACAGTGGCCAGGAAAAAGGGAGGTGTCTCGGGTCAGGCTGGCATGAGGTGGGGCACGGGCGGGAGGGACTTGGGCTCCTTGGAGGGCCATGGCTTTGGCAGCGGCCTGTTTCCCCTCGCACCCCTCCGAGGGCTTCAGGCGCGGTGCAGTGAAAGATGCGGGAAGCCCTTGGGGCTCTTCAGGCCCCTGTGTCCTGGGGGACCCAGCTCCCCTCAATCCCTCTGGGCCCTGCCCGAGATGGGGGGACAGCGGGGAGACAGAGCGGGGTGTGGCGGGGAAGGCGGTAAGGGCGGCCGTCAGGAGAGCTCAAATCGCCCCTAAGGACCGAGCCCGGCCCCCAGCCCCCCAGCGGGTGGACGAACGATGGCGGCGGCTGTGGTGCGGCGGCGGGCGGGCGTGCAGTGCGGGCACGAGGGGCATGCACAGAGTCCCCGAGTGTGCGTGCGTGCGTGGGGCTGGGCCCGCCCACCGCTCCCCTCCCTGCCCGGCGCGGGGCCTGGAGGGGGGCGGGGCCGGGGTCTCTGGGTTCGCCCTGCCTCCCGCGCTGGGCCGCGGGCGCCAGGGCCGCCCTGAGGGCAGGGCCGGGAGAAGGCGGCCCCGCAGCGGAACCGGGCGGCTTCCTGCGCCGGGGGCGGGGCGGCCCGCGCTACTCGATGACGAGACAGCGGGGCAGGTGCTGCGAGAAGTACTTGAAGAGCTCGGGGGTGGCCCCGGGGCAGTTGGTCAG
The DNA here is from genome assembly GCA_004023845.1 of Helogale parvula. Taxonomy (NCBI): domain Eukaryota; kingdom Metazoa; phylum Chordata; class Mammalia; order Carnivora; family Herpestidae; genus Helogale; species Helogale parvula. The sequence goes on along the minus strand of PJEM01004209.1, from coordinate 85,199 downwards.
CTCCAGCTCCTCCAGCTCCTGCAGCTGCACCAGGCCCGACAGCCCCGTGGTGGTCAGCAGCGGGCAGCCTGCAGCGGACGGGAGGCGAGGCGGCGGCTGAGCGCGCGGGGCCGGGTCCAGCTCGCCCGGCGGCTCCCTCCGCCCTGGGGCCTGGGACCCCGGGAGGCAGCCCCAGGTATGAGTCGGCGGAGGGACCCGGCAGGGCTGGCGGAGTCGGACTAGGTGGGGGTGGGCGGTCACTGTCTTGGAAGGGCGGCAGGGGTCTCACCTGCCAGAGACAAGAGACGCAAACTCCTCATGGCCAGGAGGTGCTTCAGCCCGAAGTCCTGCACCTGGGCGGGAGGGCGGGGTGGGTTAACGACCTCCACTCGCGCCCTGGGGGAGCCCACTTCTAGGGCCAGGCCTTAGGCCTGGAGCTGCCGGAGGGGCAGGGGGCAGGGCTCAAAACGGGGGTTTCTCGGCTTCTCAAGGAGCTAAGAGGCAGCTGGGGAGTGGCGCTGAGGGCCCCAGAGAGTCCGTGCACTCGCCCCGTGTCGCCCACTCTGTGTGGAGAGATCCCAAACGTCCTCTGATCCTTCCAGGATCAGGTCAGCGGATTGTGTGGGCGGGGAGGGCCGAGTCCCCCACCTCCCCTGACCACTCCCCAGTCTTCGGAGGCGAGGAGGGCCGGTACCTGGCAGCACCATCGCAGGTAGAGGCTGCGGAGGGACGACATGGTGGACAAGTAGCTGAGGCCAGTATCCGTGATGCGTACACACCTGTAGGTGCAAGAGGGGAGCTGCCCACCTTCAAAACACCTAGCCCCGCCCCTCAGCTCCGCCTCCTTTCTCCTCTTCCCAGCGTGGCCAGGCCTGAAACTCCCCTCTGGCAGCACCGACGACAGAGCTTCCTTTTCCACAAACTCTCCCCAGCCCCCTACCGTTGTTGCGTGGTGGTACCGCCCGTTCTGGGGTCAGCGGTTCAGACCCATGCTTGCCAGATAGCGCACTCTGGATCCCGCGTTTGTAAGCGCCGGTCCTCAACCCACTCCCCACTGCGCTGCAGCTCCACTCCGCTACCAGTCGGTCCCCTAGTCTAGGCTCCCAGCTCCAAGGGTCTCGCCGGTCCCGCCCCGCCCCCCACTGCCCGCGGGGGAGGGGCGGACGCGCGCACCTGTCCAGCACCAGCTCCTCCAGGCGGTGCAGGTCGCAGGCCACGTACTCGAGCGCCATGTCGGTGATGCGCGGGCACCACGAAAGGTCAAGGCTGCGCAGCTTGCGCAGATTTTCGGCCACGAGCTCGACGCCGTCGTCGGTGACCTTGGAGCAGCCGGAGAGGCTGAGCGCGGTGAGGTTGGGCAGGCTGTGCACCACGTTGACCACGCCGTGGTTGGTGATCTCCCAGCAGGAGAGCAGGCGCAGCGTGTGCGTGCTGTGGCCCTGGCGTGCTGTGAAGTAGGCCAGCGCTGTGTCCGTCACGTGGTAGGCCTGCAAGCTCAGCTCGGCCAGGTTGGGTAGCAGCTGCGAGATGGCCGCAATGGCGTCGTCGGCCACGTTGATGCAGTCGCTCACGCTCAGCGAGGTGATACGAGCGCTCAGGCTGGACCACAGCCCCGCCTCGGTGAAGTCGTTGCAGCCTGACAGCTCCAGGCGCACGACCCCCTGCATCTGCTCCAGCATCACCTGCGGGTGGGTGAGCAGCAGGGCATGGTGAGGATGGCAGGAGACAGGCCGCAGGAGCCCGCTGAGGGGCAGAAGGCAGTGTAGACGGGTGTAAAACAAGACAAGTGCACTTTATGATGTGTTTGTCACATCACAACGACGTTCTAAGAGAAGAGGCAGAGAGCGCAGGGGACCTGGGAGCTCAGGGCCTCGCCAGGGCGGGGACTCTGGAGCACTTGGTGTTAAGGATTTGGATGGCTAGAGCCCTGGCGCTGGGGAAGGGGCAGCCTGCACAGCTGCTCCTCTGACCGAGCTCCTGCTCCCTTGCAGCATCCTCCCCACCCAAGCCTGGCCTCACAGGCATGTAGGGCCCTGAGCTCAGAGGGGGCTCCACTTGACTGCTTTGATGTTGCTGTCTTGAAATTCTTAATCATCTTTGAGCAAGGGACTTGAAGGTCCGTTTTGGACCGGGTCCCCCACGTATGCAGCCAGTCCTGCTTTCCCTCCCCCAGACCCGTGCTCTGCAGAGACCAGCGCCGCTCTCAGCTGCTTTGCTCCTTGTATGCCCAGGGTCTCCTCTGGGATCCCCCTCCCCCACGGCCCCGCCCCAGCCCCCAGCTCAGTCGCCGAGGCTCAGCCCTGCCCACCCCACCCCATCCCTTCCAGGACCCCGGTGGGGCGCACCTCCAGGCCGGCGTCGGTGATGGTGGAGCGCTTGAGGCTCATGGCCTTGACGCCCTTCTTAGAGAGGGCGTAGTTGTCGATGAACTCACAGATGTCCAGGTCGGAGACACCAACCAGGCAGAAGCCCTCAAAGCCACGCGCGGCGAAGCCCTGCAGGTTCACAAACTCCTTCTCGCCACCAGGCAGCACGTTGTAAAGCTCCTTGGCATGCAGCACAGGTGTGAGGCCCGCCCAGAATTTGGGCTGGTAGAGCACACGCCGCCAGGCCTTGCACACCTGGGCCAGCACGCACTTCTCACAGGCTGAGAAGTACCAGAAGAGGCCATTGAGGATCTTTTCATCTGTGGCCAGTGGCGGCCGCTCCACTGGGGGCCCAGGAACTGGGGCTGAGGCTGGTCCACCAAGGGGGAGCCCCGCTGGGGGGCACAGGCCCCCAGCCAGGGCAGCCCGTGGCAGTGGGGCAGCCAGGCTGGGGGGTGGGAGGGTGGGCGGGGGTGGCGGCTGGCAGGGGCGGTTCTTGGCAGCTGGTGTGCCCTTGGTGATACTGGCCGCACCTAGGCCGTTGGGCTGGCCCGGCAGCTTTACCAGGCCATTGCGAGGCAAGCATGGAGGCTTGGGGTCGCCGTCCACACCCGGGCTCGACATCTTCCTCGCTCGATCTGCAGACAGGGTCCAGGAGGGGGTAATGAATCTCCTGCCAGAGCAGGGCTGGGCTTCTTCCCATCCCAGGGCATCTCCTCCCACGGCTCTCCCAGAACCACCCAACAGAAAGGATCTGAATCCAAGTCCCTCCTTCCCTGACTGTGGGGAGCAACAGATCAGGGCTGTTCATGGCCATGACACTCCCTGAGCACCTACTATGTGCACCAAGCTCAACCTGTGTTCACAGATCTTTTTGACACCTAAGAACTATGGTTCTTTTTCTAGAGATGAGAGAGGAGAGGCAGCGACAGACAGACACTTGCCCATGACTGTCCCTTCACAATTACTGCCCTGATGCCCAATATCAGTGCCTGCCAGGCCTACCTCTACGTGGACAAGAACTGGGAAACTGAGGGAGCTGGTATGGGGTGGTCTCTGGCCCCTCCACCATGGGGTTCCAACATGCTTCTTAGGAGTGGTTCTAGCACCCTGGGACTCACATACCAGCCCCTGAACATTTCAGTGGCTACTGGAGGTTCTGTGGTTCATAATCTGTCCAGGACAGTGATCCCTGGACACATACTGTCCTTTAATCTTCCATCTAACCCACTGAGGATGAGGATGACTGTGACCATTGTAGATGAGGAAAAGAAAGCAGCATGAGTTGTCAGCCCAAGGCCACAGTAAGTGGTGGAGCCGAAGCTTGGACCAGAGCTGGCTGTGGAAGCTTATTTGTAGAGAGTTCCTCACAGGGTATGACTGAAACCACCTCAGTGCTCCCCCCCCCCCCAGGGCTCTGAGGTTGTGAATGGGTGGCAGATGGCTTTGAGCACAGAGAGCCCTGGAGTGGGGGGCAGGGGGACCACCACAGCACCACCATCTGCTCCACATTCCAGATCTCCTGCCCATCCTCACCCCAGACATCCCGAGGAAAGGCAGTGCACCCAGCGGTTCAGCCATACGAGCTCTGGGGTCACACACCCTGGCTCTATCGCCTCAGTGAGGCACTTCTTTTCTCTGACCCTTACTTTCCTTACTTCTGAGCCTGAGAAGAGATGATACACCCCCACAGGACAACATGTGAAAAGGGCTAAGCATAATGTATGGCTCACCGTCAGCATTTAGAACGTGGTGAGGAGGCTGCTTCAGAGCCCCATGGCCAGCCTGAGGGGACGCGGTGAGGAGCCATTGGGAGGGAGGGAGGGAGGGACGTGCGCTACCCTGCCCTGCCCTGCTCTACCCTACCCAGCAGCAGCCTCCCACTCACTTCCAAGCCAGGACAACCCTTGCTGGCCTTCCACATCCCGGAAGGGGTTGCCGACCTGGGATGGGACCTGGGGTCTACAAGAACACATGGCCTCATGGCTACCAACCCAGCTTTGGGTCGAAAGGCCTTCCTGCTCCGACTGCCCCCAGCCTGGCAGTCCACATTAGGCCTGTCCTCCGCGGGGGAAGCTCGCCCACCTTGGCTGTCCCTTTACTGCAGTTCATGACCAGAGAGTCGCAGCCTCACACTGGTTAACCCTGACATTCGTGACAACGTTTGCTGGACGTCCACCAGGATGTGCTGCAGCTTCATGTCAGCCCCATGTGTGTTGGGGGGGCACCACTGTTAACCTCACTTTCAGATTAGGAACCTGACGCTCCAAGTTTACCCACAGTGCTGGGGGTGGGAGGAGCAACCTGACACGAAAGCTGCCCCATCTCTCTTAAAACAGCATGTGAGGAGGAGACGGGTTGTGGATCAGAAGTGCCTCACGGAGGGACAGGGTGAGGCCCACGACTGGCCCCCACTCCTGGGACCAGGGGAGAGAGAGGTTGTCCTGTCGACTCCCTCCCGTGGGCTGTGCTGGGTTCAGAGAGGCAGCCCCAGCCTGAATACCTTCTGTGTCCCCAGAGCGGGGCGCCAGGATTTCATGCTCGGGGACTGCCGCCCACCCGGCCTCCGCCGCTTCCCGCAGGCCAGGCGCGGCCGGCGCGGCCCCGGAGCGCAGCACCATGGACAGCGCCCCTCCAGCCGCTGTGCGCGTGCTCGGAGGCCAGGCCCCGGCGGGCTCCGCGGCGGACAGCGGCTGGTGGGGGTGGGGTGCGGGCCGGCCCGGCAAACCCAGCTCAGCAGGCGACGGGGCGGGGCGAGAAGCCGCCCGCTCCGCCAAGATCCGGAGGAGGCGGCGGAGGTGGCACCAGGGGAGAAATAACTCAAGAGCAGTGCCGATTTAGGTTAAAGATGCTCCCAGCCATGGGTGTGCACGTGGAGTGCCTGAGTTGGTGGTGGGGGGCGGGGTGCACGTGGATGCCCCGGGCATCTGCAGGGCTCTTTCCCCCCCCCCCCCCCCCGGAGCTCACATTTGCACACGCCCACAGTCCCATCCCCTCTTCAGGCCTCAGGGTGGAGCTGGTGAAAAACAGCCAGCCGGTGGAGAGAGCTCACGGGAGGGAGGGGCCGGGTCGAGGATGGCCTCAGCGTGGGGGTGGGGGGGGGTGTCTGAGGGCTGGCTGTCCCTTATCTCACACTCCCATCCGTGGCCAGAAGGCACTGCCCTGCTTGCCAGTCCATGAGCCCTTCTGCTGTGCCTTTGACTGCCGCTGCCACTCCACGGAGGCAGCCCTGAGCTCCCCGACCTTGTCCATGGTCCTGCTGAGCTCCACCTGCACTCTCTCGCCTCACTGACCCAGCCGGACAATCCTTGCCCTGTGGCTCGAAACTGGAAACAAGCACACCTTGGCGCAGGGGTCAGGGCTTTAGGAGAGAACTGAGCTTGTGGTCCTACACAGGTCTTCCTGTCAGTTAGGCAGGGGGTCTCTTGTAGGGGGCTGGGACAAGTGGCCCTCTGCCTGGTCCAGATGGGCTGTGGGACCCCAACCTCTTTGGTACTTGTTACTGCCCCCACTGCATGCACTCGGGCTCAGAGGACCTGCCCAGAGTTTCTTCTCAGGATGGGGCAGGGGCAGTGACCAGTCTTACGTGGTCTGCCTCCTCCCTTAGAAATAAGCATCAGGAGCTAACGCTAGGAAAAGAGGCGTTTTAAAAAGATGGCCAAACTTGCACTATTCTCAGCCTCAGCCCCTGGTGTGTTGTGCCTCTGTGTGGAGCGGAATTCTGGAGGAGGTCCTCCTGGGATAGGCTGCGGGGGCTCCAGGTTCCTGGGAGGACTCCAGAACTTGGTGGCTCCCAAGCCGACAGTCCCCAGATGCCCATGCTGGGGCCCTGAAAGGAGCTGCTGCTTTTGCAGTCAAGTCACTGAGCCTGGAGACGTAGCAAGTCCACCATACAGCCTCACCTCTGGCTCCTCCCCAGCCTTGGCCCTACAGTCCAGCCAGACCCCCTGTTCTGTATTCCTCCTCCACTCCCAGTCTCTGTCTGGGCACACGGTGGGCCCCCTGCTTGCTCCGTCAGCGTCCCCACTTTTTAACCCTGCCAGCTCCTTATCCTTATTCAGTGTGAACGCCTCCCCTGTCTCTCCCTGTGGGACTCTCCAACACTGAAAGCATCTCCAGGGTCTCAGTCATCACTGTCCACCCATTTGTCTCTTCCCTTGGCTGGGGACTGCTTGAAGACAAGCAGCACCATGGCTGAGTGGCCTCTGAGTGCTTGCTGAATGAATGAATGAATGAATGAATGAATGAATGAATGAATGAATGAATGAAGAATGGCAGTCAGCAGGGTCATGGCTGCTAGATACCAAGGAGGCTTGATGGAGGACAGGCCAGATGAAGAGGGCAGGTGGATGGGTGGAGAGCTGTAGCTCAATTTGTTACTCTTGGTTGTAGCAGAGGCCAGTGTCCACAGTGAGGGCAGCCACTGGGGTTGGGTTAGTGCCAGAGTCTCTGAGAAAGCACCCAAGACCCTGGGGCTTAGCGTGGGCCTTGCAATTATTCTGACCTTTGGGAAGAGGATGGCTCACATCTCCTTTTTGGCTGAGTCCCCACTATGGGAGCTGCAGGGTTAAGGAGGCTGGCTGCCCATCCCTCATAATCTGGCCAAATCCAAGGAGAGGGGACAGGAGCCACCAGAAGGGAGGGAGGGGCGGGTCCTGCCCTTCCCTTCCCAGTACCACCCCTCACTGCTGGTCTGAGCCCCTCACACACTGCCTGACCACGCATGGGGAACGTGAGGCTCAGAGACTGAATTTTCAAAAGTTGCACGAATCTGGGATTTGACCGCAGGGCCCCCGGTTTGTTTGACTCCCAAAGATGAAGCCAGGCATTGAGGTCCAGGGGGCAACCCTGGGTCCCCAGCTGGCCTGCCACTGGCCAGGTGCACTTCCTGTGGCCTCTTCCTCTGCTGCTTCTCCTGTCCCCTGTGTCCTCCCAGCCTGGGACCCTAGGCTGGTGGCCTCTCCCAGCATTGTCTCTGTCATGCTCCTGCTCTCTCCAGAGGCTGCAAGCTGCGGGACTCTCTTCTTTCGGACTGCTCATGCCTAGGAAACCCCCCACTCATCATGGCCTCCAGCTCAGAGATCTCTCCCTTCATCCCGAATACTCTGTCTGACACAGCCCGCCCTGAACGCTGGAGGGGTCTGGCCCTGATAGAGCCTTCGCTGACCGATGCTCCCTGCCCGCTGAGGGTCATGGAGCTGGGCAGGGTGTGGGTAGCTACAAAAATTCACATCAGGTCGATCTGCAGTGATGTCCCCAGGGACTGGGGTGACAACCAGCTTGGGATTGGGGACACAGTGCAGGCTGACAAACTCCATGAGAAGCCCCGTGACTCAGGCACATTCACATCCCTGCCACTCTGCACACGTGCCAGGCAGCACCCCCTTCCCGCCCCCAAGCCCGGAGATGCTTCTGGGGTGCAGGCTGCCCCACCCGTGCCCCGGGGGCTCCCGGAAGTGAGCACGTGGCCTCAAAAGAGACCGAAATGGTGCTTCATGAGACCCAGTCCTGTGGTCAAGGTCAGGACAGCTCGGCCATGTGGGACTGGGCACCTTGGGGAATGAGCTTGGGCTCCAAGCCTCATCTTGGCTCTTTTGCTCTGAAGGATAAGCCCCCAGTGCCTACGCTGTGGGCACCTAGTGTCCCTCTTTGGATGGCCGCCTCAAACCCTCTGCGTCTTCCCCTGCCGAGTGAGGCAGTGTGGCCCGAGCCCACCCTCTGTGACCGGTCTGGCTGAGGCTCCAGCTGCCAGTGGTGGCGAAGGTTCTGAACCGCCCGCTTACCCCACACAGCCTTCCTTCACTGCCACCTCCACTCTTCCTCACGCTTCCCCTCCGAGACACAGCAGGGAGCACCCACGTGCGACAAGATAGGGCCTTGGGGCGAAATGTCTCCCTGGCTGTCTCAGTGCCGGCTTCCTGGGCCCAGGTCAGCGGTCTTGAGGGCCCCAGGGGCCCCCACCTCAGGACGACTTGTGTCCTTCCCTGGAAGTGGTGTGAACTGGAGGGTAGTGCCTGTCCAGAGAGCCTGCCCGGGCCTGGCCCTGTGAGAGGTGGCTGAAGAAAAGGGTAGCCAAGTAGGAGAAGACGGGCAGCTGGGCCCTGCGGTCCCCTGGGGCCTGAACCGTCTGCCTTGCACTGCCTACCTTTATGCCTGGGCTTTGGATCCCCCCTTTCCCCACAGCTCCTGGTCCAGACCTATGGCCACCTCCTTCCAGGCCAGGAAGTCTCCATCAAGCCTTTACCCTCTTAGGGACCCAGCCCAGGCCTCCGCTCAAAGGCGTTGGCTGAAAGAAGGGGCCTGGGAGGTGGCGGGTACTGAGAAGGGACTGACCGAGTGGGCAGGTGAAGTGACACCGCCATCTGTTCTCTCTTTGGAGGGAAGCTTCCTGTGCAGAGGCCGGGAGGGGCAGGAGGAGTGGCCACTGGGCCCTGGGCTCCCTGAGGTCCCAACAGCTAGGCCATCTTTCCTGATGGGGTGATGGGTGGTGGGCTCTCTCCCCCCAGATCCTAGGAGGCCAGACCCCTCCCTAGCAAGTCTCAGAGTGCCCAGTTCCCCTTGAGACCGCCCATCCTTGGCCGAGGCTCGACCCCTCCTCCGGGACCGGGCACGTGGCCAGCCTCCTCCTTCCCCCTCATCCTCCTGCCGAGGTGGCAGCTCCACACAAGCCCGGGTGTCCAGGGCAGACTAGGCCCCTGCCAGGCATCCACACGGCGGCTGGAGTGTAACTGTATCTAACACCTGTCTCATAGGCCCAGGGGCTCCTGGTTGTGGGGCGAGGAGCTCAGAGCTCCAAGGAGGTCCAGGACCTCCCCCAGCCACACTGGCTGGAGGCCTGCAACTCTGCCTCCGTCGGGATGTGGTCCGGCGGCAACCGGCCCACGGCCCTGGTCCAGTTGCTGTGGGGAGCGTGTGTCAACCAGGCAGCCACGGGGGTCAGGAGCCGCGGGAGGGCCTGTCAGGACCAGAGGCTCAGTGGCCTCGGCCTGGGAAGGGGCCGCGCCTGTGTGAGACCCAGAGGGTGGTAGCGACCCTGTCCGAAGCCCCCTCCCCCCTCCTCATTGTGGCCGCCGCGATGGCGTGGCCTGGCCCCTTCCCCGCCCCGCCACCTGGCCCGGTGCACACGCCTTACCTCGGCCCGGGCACCTGGCTCATGCCACGCTGTCCGCCGGGCGTCTTCTCCTCATGGGGAGCCCGGCATGGGCGCTGGCGAAGCGGGGAGGCGGCCGAGGTGCTGGCCTGGCCGGCAGGGCCCAGCCGCGCCCCGCGCCCCGGCCTGGCCGGCCCCCTCTCGGCTGCCCCGAGCCTCCCACCGGGGAGGCCGAGGCGGTGCCCAGATAAATAAGGCCGCTGTGCAGGGAGCCGGGCGGGCGCCTCCTCCCTCCCCTCGCCCTCCTCCCCGCGCTCCTCCGCGGCCGCCGGCGGCGCCGCGCGCGCCCCCCACCCGGCTCTACACGCCGCGCCCTCGCGCGCTCCCGGCGCCGGGAGCCAATCCGCTTGGCGAGCCCGGGCGGGGGCGCCGAGGATGCCGAGCCCCGCCCCGCCCGCCGCGCCCTGCCGCGCGCCCACGGGCACGCGCCGGCCCGGCAGCACCCCTGCCCCTCCGCCTCGGGCGCCCGCACCCCCGCAAACCCGCGCGCACGGCGGGGCGGGGCGGGCAGCCGGAGAGCCGGCCTGGGGAGAGAGCGGCCTGCGCGGAGCCCTGCCCGGGGAGACGACCCGAGCTCTTTAGCGCCGGCGGTTGGCCCCGGGGGTACGCGGTCCTGTGGAGCCAGGTGCCGGCCCCGCGCGTCCCGACCCTTGGATGCCACCTTCGAGGGCAAGGACGGTCCAACCCTCCCCCTCCCAGCCCTTCCTGCTGAGCGGAGCCGAACGGGTGGCCGGACCCCCTTCGTGTCCCTCACGTCTCCGGCGCACCTGCTGGGTGCCAAGTCCAGAGACCCCCTCAGCCGGGACACTCCCTCTCCCGCAGAGCTGAGGAACAAGTGACCACCAGATCAGTTCAGAGAGTGACACGTGCGATGAAATTTCGAGAGGGCCACGTGACAGTGACCACGGGAGGGGGCTGAAGGCGTCGCTCCTGAGGATAGGACACTTGACAGGCGACCCCAAGGATGAGAGGGTGGACGAAGTTACCCAGGAAGGCGTGTGCACGAGCCCTTAGGTTTCCAGGCCTTGAGCCTGGTGAGTTCACGCTGGAACCCACTGGAGGCGGGCGGTGGCAATGGCCACCGTGTAGGGTCCAGGCTGGAGGGAGGCAGGGGTGAGCTACAGAGGGAGGGTGTGCAGGGCTCTGTTCCGGCCTCCTGGCAGGCTCAGAACAGAGAATGGAGGCCACTGGTGACCCCATCCTGGGGTCTCCTGGGAGCAGAGGCCGTGGGGGGTTCAGGTGTGGGGAGAGAGCCTGCAGGCTGAGAGGGAGGCCCCAGAGAGAGCGTCTGACAGAAATGAAAACAGCTGGTGTTCGCCGCCGCGTTTTGATGGGAAGCGGGATCCAGAGGGGCCGCTGTGGGGGGGGGGGGGGCGCTGCAGGCGGGCGCCTGGCTGTTGGGGAGATGGAATGCTCCCGTTGCTGCGTGCAGGACGCCGGGCCCAGCTTGCTGAGGCTGGGGTGACGGTAGCTCTCCCGAGGGGCAGGGGCTGTAGAGTCTCGGCCTTGCCCTTGTGCTGACTCTGCTCAAAGCTGGGAGCTCGGCACGCGCAGTCAGATAGGACGGGTGAAGACCTTTGGGGCGACTGCGTGTCCTCACCCACACAGTCACCGCTGGTGTGCAAGTCCAGCAGCCTGGTCTTCCAGTTCATCCTCCACCCCGCGCGGACCCCGGCGTGGGAGGTGCGTGGCTGAGAGATAGGACAAGGTTTTGCCTCATGCTTCCAGAGCAGATGCCAGGGCCCCATGCAGAGAGCAAGCTCTGGCCTCAGAAGACTCCTCGCCTTGGAAGAATCCGAGCAAAGAAAAAGATCTATTTGGAGGGATGTGAGATGCTGTTGTAGAAGCTCTGCCCCCTCCTGCACCTGTCACCCGCCCCGGGCCGCTCTCCTCCGTGGCTGCCGGCAGCTACTGTTCTCCCCAGGTCCTGGTGCGGGGCTTCGGCCCCATCCACCCAGGGCTCTGTCCGCTCTTTGCTGCAGCCCAGAAACCCTGCGTCTCTGGCACCACTGGCCCTCAGCTGTGCCCTCTACCCAGCCCCTGGCTCTTGGAGCCGCGGCCACACTGGCCTTCCTCCAGGGCTGGAGTCCTCCCCTGCGGCGTCACCTCACCTGGAGCACCCCCTCACCTGGAGCACTCCTCACCTGGAGCACTCCTTGTCCTGGTGCGTGGACATGGAGGAGTCTCCCCAGTCCAGGCCGCTGGAGGTTTCCAGTCCCTTAATCCCTGGAGGGTGAGGAGCAAAGGCCATGGGCACATCCCACCCTGAGACCTTCCTGTGAGAGTGGGAGGACGGTCACATGAGGGCCTGGCGCAGCCCACAGTGCGGTCACTCCTTGTGGCTGGCCTGGGGCTCCTTACAGGAGCTCCTCAGACGTCCTGGGTACGTGTGCCTTGGAGTCACCTGCCCGGCCCAAATCCTCCCAGTCTGGGGATCAGGCAAGTACTTCCCCTCCCGGGAAATAGGTCTGGGGCCCACGGGGGTGCCCTGAAGGTCAGCACGGCAGCTAGCGCAGCACAGGCTGTGAGAGGCCCATGCCCGATCCTAATTCGGCTCACTCTGAAGCTTCCTGCTAATGGAGCCATGGGGCACACTTTCGGCCTCTGCCCCCACGTGTGGAGCAGAGGTGTGTGTTCAGCTGACCTCGCCACTCCACTGCCACAATGGCGCCCACGGGAGTGAGAACCTTGAAGGCTGGCGTGGCTGCGGTGGCTGCGGGCATCAGGGGTGGGCCCCTTTGCTGCCTTCTTCTGCTCCCAGCCTTTCCTCCTCCTGGGACCCAGGCCCGCCCGCCAGGGGCAGAGGGGCGGAGCAGCCGGGCTGAGCATGACTCAGGGCTCAGCTGTCACCACGGCAACCCGTCGCCTAGCAATGGCGGTTTCCCAGTAACGGTTGTCTCCTAGCAATGGGATATTTTCCTGGGCCCTGGCTGGAGCCTGGCAGTTATTTTTAGCTCAGCTTCAAGTCAATCTGCAGCTGCATGTTTGGCTCCTCCAGAAGATACAAGGTGCATGTGGGGGGGTGTGGTGTGGATTTCTTGTCAAAGGGAAGAAAACATTCCCATGAGGGAAACCTTGCTGTCCCACCGGTCTCCAGGTGTAGCATCCATAGGTGGGCAAGGCCAGATTCTGCTGGGGGTGAGTCGGGGAAATAGGGTGCTGGCAAAAGGGAGCCAGAAGAGTTGGCACTTATGACCATTTCCCTGATGGGGTCCCTGGGCAGGCTGGTCACTCCAGCACCCTGGGAGTCCTTGGGTCAAGCCTGGTAGGGCCCGTCCAGGCCAGTGCTCGTGGTGGATACCATCAGAGCACATCGCTGGGAGATCTGGGTTCTGGTAGGCCCCTGGCACCCCCGGCATTCAGTTTGGGAACTGTCTCTGCTGTCCCCAGCCCCCAGCCCCATCCCAGAGGGGCAGCACATCCAGGTGGGCCTAGCTGCAAGGATCTGGAGAGCCACAGGCTCAGCTGGGGACTCAGGCAGGGCTGGCCTCTGCTCAGGCCATGCCTCTCTTTCTGCCCTGCCATTGCTGAAATGAAAGCCCAGGCGAGTCTTGTGCAAGTGAAAGACCTTGACCTCTCTGTCTGGGCTTTCTTACTCTGAAGCCCTGTTCCCTGTCCCCTCCAGGCCAAGTCCAGACTCTCCCATGGCTGATGGGCCTGGGGCTGGCCCTGCACTCCTCCAACTGGCCACCTTCCTGCTTCCTGGTCTGTCTTGGGCTCCGTACTGTCCTTGGGATAGTCCCTCTGTTTCTCAGACCTGGGCCCCCTTCTTGCCCTCATCACTCATCAGATCTGCCCCGACTTCCTGCCACTGCCCCGGGTCTTTGACCAGCTCAGTACCTGCCTTGGTCATGAGGGCTCCTTTCTTGTGCCTCCAGGGCTGGGGCTTCTGTCAGGCACCCTTTGCCCTGTGGGGCTGACCCCTTGCTTGAGTATGGGGCTCGGGTGGGATGCCCCTCCTTGTCCAGCATCAGCTGCACCCCCTGCCAAGAACTAGGGTATGGGTGAGGATGGAGAGAGGGCCCTTTTGGAAGGTCAGGACCCCGAAGGTCCTGGAGCTGGGGGAATGTGAGCACAGATGTCATTCGGTCACCCATTCACTCCTCTGTGTACTCATTGGTGCACACACTCACTGCTCGCGCATTCACTGAGCTCCTGCAGTTTCTGGTCACGGCACTCATAATGATCGAGGGCAGGCATGGCCTGATGGACTCCCTGTCCTCTGGGAAGTAGATCTTTGATGGCCAACGACAGCCAGGTGCTCTGCTGGGGGGAGGGCAGCAGCTGTGAAGACAGGTTGCCCTGGTGCAGGTTTTCTGAGGGAGTCAGCATTGTGCCCTGGGCCCCGGGAAGAGGTCTGGACAGGGGAATCCTGACGATGAGGAGACGGCTCAGGTCCAGGCCTCTGGCCACGGACACGCATGCGCATTGACTCTTTCTCTGGGCCAGCGCTGGCAGGGGAGTCAGAGGGGCTCTAGGGGGGTAGGGTTGGGTCTGCAGCTGACTCCTCACACTGCCACCAGAGGGCGCCCGGAGCCCACTCTCTGCCTCAGAGGCCTGGGCTGGGCACTGGCCCTAGAGACTGCTCAGAAGGTGGGAGGTGGTCATGTGTGCCTGGGCCACAGCAGCTGCGGTGCTGACCGCGGTGCCCTCTCCTACTACGACCTCTTTTACCTTCTATACTCCCAGCACAGGCCCTGTCTACCTCTTTCATTTTTAACTGAGTAAAACATGCATAGCACTTGCCCTTGACCATTTTTAAGCTTACAATTCAGTGATGTTCCAAACATTCACACCGTGTGCGGCTCCCACCAGCGTCTCTTCATCTTTCCTACTGAAGCCCCATCCCCATTAAACACTCACTCCCCATCCTCCTCCCCCGCGCCGCCCCCCACCGTTTCTGTCTCTGAACTGGACAACTCCAGGGATCTCATAATTTCACTATCATGTCCTCAGGGTTCATCCCTGTTGTAGCTGGTGTCAGAATCTCCTTCCTATTTTATTTTTTTTTAATTTTTAAAATGTTTATTTATTTATTTTTGAGAGACAGAGAGAGCGTGAGCAGGGGAAGGGCAGAGAGAGGAGACACAGAATCCTAGGCAGGCTCCAGGATCTGAGCTATCAGCACGGAGCCTGATGCAGGGCTTGAACTCACGAACCCCAGGATCATGACTTGAGCTGAAGTTGGACACCCAACGGACTGAGCCACCCATGCGACCCTCCTTCCTTCTTAAGGTGGAATCATCGTCCACTGTTAAATGGACATTTTGTTTGTCCGTTCCTGTGTCTGTAAGCATTTAGGTTGCTTCTGCTTTTTGGCAGTTGTGATGGTTGGTTCTCACTCCACCTTGCCCAGAGCAACGGGCCTGTTGTGCCCTGGGGGTGTCCCTCCTTCCCCTTGGGCCCACCTCCCTCATCTGTCAGCCTTGCCCTTCAGGCTCAGGGGTAGCTGGAGGGCTGGAGTAGGGGGGTAGTGGGTGGATGGTTCACACCACAGAGGGCAGAGTCTATACTGTCTCCTGCAGACCCTGGGTAACACTCCCAGTGACCCCAAGGGTTGGAAGATGCCTTTGGACTCCTGGCTTTGTGCTTAGAGCCTCTGTGATCTGACTCAGGGGGTTCACCCAGCTCTGGGCCTTTGCCAAGGCAGTCTGCTCTCTCCCCTCCCCCTTGCCTGGAATTCCCTCCAGGCCCTACCCGGCCATCTGTTCCCCATTCCCTCCCCCCAGAGGAAGTCCCCCCCCCCCCCCCCCCCCCCCCGCCCCCGCCTTCACACGCACCCTGAGGTGTTTGGTCTTGGCCCCATTTCAATTTGTCTGGACCTCCGGATTCTGGGGCTCAGGGCTGTCCTTTGGCTCCCGGTTTTCCGGGGTGCCCACACACCAGCATCGGGCCCCCCATCCTTGGGAGCTCCGTGGCCACCTCTTGGGACGAATCAGAAGGGCCAAGTTGGGGCAGGATGGGAGCTGGAAGCCCAGGGCCCACTCTTGGAAAGGGCCATGGAGATGAGCCGCGCCGCCTGTCTCCTACGCGCCTCCCCCCGCCTCCGCCCCCAAGTTCCAGCGGGCGCCTCTCCCACCCCTACAGCGGTCGGGGGCTCGAGGACACGGGCAAACACGGCGATCCCGCGAGCGGGCGACAGCCAGCACCCAGAGCTCCGTGCTCGCCGCCTCCCGGGCCGAGGCTCGGCCTCCAGTCCCCGCGAGCGCCGCTGCGATTGGTGGAAAGTTCCTGGGCCGCGCCGCGATTGGCCGCGCCCGGCCCGCCGCCTCCCGGCCGCCGCCGACCCCGCGGGACTGCCCGGCTGCGGCGCGGCGCGGGCGGAGGGGTGCGCGGGGCCGGCTGGCGACCCGGGGGCTCCCGCCGCCGCCCCGCCCGCCCGCGCCATGCCGCCCCCCGCGCTGCTGTGCGCACTCTGCTTGGGCCTCCTGGCCACCGCCACCCACGCCGGCTACTCGGGGGACCGCTGCAGCTGGAGTGGCAGGTACGACCCCTCCCCCCGCCAGGCCGCGCTCCCGGGGTCCAGAGAGCAAAGTGGACCCGGCTGCTGCAGGGCGAGGGTCGTGCCGGGTGGGCACGCTGGCCGCCTGCCTCAGCGCCTCCCGTCTTGTCCCCAGCGGCCTGACCCAGGAGCCCGACAGCGTGGGGCAGCTGTCCCTGGCCTGTCCAGAGGGCGCGATCCAGTGGCTGTACCCGGCGGGGGCGCTGCGCCTGACCCTGGCCGGCTCCGGCGCCGGCGCGCGCTCGGGCATCGCCTGCCTGCGGCCCGCACGGTCCTTCGCAGGCGCCCAAGTCTTCGCGGAGCGGGCCGGCGGCGCCCTGGAGCTGCTGCTGGCCGAGGGCGCGGGCCCGGCGGGAGGCCGGTGCGTGCGCTGGGGTCCCCGGGAGCGCCGGGCCCTCTTCCTGCAGGCCACCCCGCACCCGGACATCAGCCGCCGCGTGGCTTCCTTCCGCTTCGAGACGCGTGAGGACAGGTATCCAGAACTGCCTCCGCAGGCCCACGGTCTCGGTGCCGATGGTGAGTGATGAGCTGGGTGGGGGTGTGCCTGTCGCCCACTGTACCGAGAGGGAAACTGTTGCGTGAGAGCCAAGTGGGTTGTCAAAGGCCACACAGCTATGGAGGACAGGTCGAAGCATCGGGGAAAGGAGGCGGGCAATCCCTCAAGATTCAGCTTAGGGAAAGAGCTAGCAGTGGGCAGAGTGGGGGGAAAGAGAGGTCCCTGAGGGGTTGGGGGAGGGGGTGACATGAGACAGAATCAAAGCCTCCAGCCAAAGCTGTCCAGGGCTCCCTGGCCCCGCAGTGACTTCCCTCCCCCCCCCCCCCCCCCCAGCACAACAAAAAGTCCTGTGTGCGCCTGGTCACCATGGAGACGCTGCCTTGCCTCCCGGCAGGGCACCAGGCCCAGCTCTTTACTCTCCTAGAATTTGAAGCCTGACCCCACCCCCACCCCGCCCCAGGCCAGCTACTCCAAAGCCCTCGGTAACCTCCTGCCTCCCACCCGGGTTGGGCTGGTGTCTTTGGGCCACAGGAGGCAGCTCTGAGAGGCCGCAGGGGTGACGGCGTGCACATGTAAGATGGGTGTAGGCGAGTGCGCCCCCGTACTGGGCACGGCCCCAGGCCCATGTCTGTGCATGCACGAGCGTGTGAGGTGTGTGTGCCCACCCGCTCCCTCAGGTCCCCCGTTGCCATCAGGCCGTGGGGGGTGTCTGGTGGCCTGCCCTCTCCCTCCTGCCCCTAGCTGGCCGGAGGCCGAGGGCGGTCCAGCAGAGGGCAGGACCCACATTCATCATCTCCCCTTCATGCTAGGGGTCTGCAGACCCTGCAGTGACACTGAGCTCCTGCTGACGGTGTGCACCAGTGACTTTGGTGAGTGTCCCCGCCACGGGGAGGGGGGGGTTGAGGGCTGGTGTAGGCCGTGCCCCGCAAGCCACTGGCAGCACGTCTCCCCGCAGTGATCAATGGAACCATCCTCGGGGTTGCCCACAACATGGAGATGCAGGAATCGGTTATCACGGTGGCAGCTGCCCGTGTCCTCCGCCAGACGCGGCCGCTGTTCCGGGCGGGGAAGGCCTCCATCCACACCCTGCTGCGCTGCGGCGTCCAGCCCGGCCCCGGAGCCTTCCTCTTCATGGGCTGGAGCCGCTTTGGTGAGGCCTGGCTGGGCTGTGCACCCCGCTTCCAGGAATTCAGCCGTGCCTATGCAGCCGCCCGTGCCAACCACCTCCACCCCTGTGAGGTGGCACTGGACTGAGGGGCCCGGGAGCAGGGCACTGGGGAAGCACTGGGAGAGGGTGGGTGGGGAGGGGGAGCCTCCTCGTCGTCCCAGCCGCTTCTGAGGCGATGGCGATAACCAATAAGAACACTGATGTCATGAGCCAGCGTAGATGGAGTGTCCCATGCCTGAGCCTGGCCCATCTAAGCCCCTGCAGCCCCACGGCTCCGATTTCTGCTTCCGAGTAGGACGCTGAGGCTCTGGGCAGTGGCACCTCATCTGAGGTCACCCAGCTAGTGAGTGGGAGAGGGGTCCGTGCCCCAGCCTTGAAGGGGAGCTGCTGCTTCGGGGGAAAGCAGGGACCCTCCCTTCCACATAAGCCTCAACTCTGCTGCTCCGACCTCTGACGCCAGGTGCTTCTGTAACAGAATGGGCGTGGAGTAAGGGCTGTAACTCCCCAGGTCTGAGGAGGGAGGAGTCATTTACTGGGGGGAGGGGGGCAGGCTGAGGGCAGCAGTCCTAGCCCGTGAGGGAAGGCCCTGCAGGCTCCCTGCAGTCGGCAGGATGCCAGACTTCCTTCTATGGTCCCTTGGGAGCCCAGCAGCGTCATCCTGGCCCTGTCCCATCCTGGGGGAAGATGGGCCCTCTGTCCTGAGGGCCCTGAGACCCTGACATGGCTCATCCTTATGGGGGTGGGGTCTCCCCTGCAGGGTCAGGCAGGTTGCCCGTTTTTGGGGGGCAGGGTGATACAGTGGGGTCTCTAAGGACCGTTGCTCACCACTGGCCCCATCGTTGCTGCCTCCGCCTTCCTCCTCAGCCTCAGCCACATGAAAAGCCAGTGCAGTCTGGGACAAAGCCCGGAAGGGGGATGGATGCCCCTGGGGTGGGGGTGCACGCGAGGGTTCCTGAACCCGGATGGGCTGACTCTGCTTCCTCCAGTCCCACGTTCCTGAGAGAGCCAGAGCACAGGTTTGGGGTGAGGGGAGCACCTGGACCAATAGGCTGAACCCCAGAAACAGCTTCCCATCCTCACCTGCCAGTCCGCAGTGGGGAAGGAGCTGACGGTAGGCATGGAGGCCCGAGGCCACATCATCTTTCAGGCAGGAACTGAGACTAGAAGAGGGGCCCTGCCAGTCTGTGCAGGGCCCAGACACAGGGCGCCTTCCTCCAGATCTGGCTGCCAGTTATGGGTAGGGGAGGCAGGTCCCCAGGGGTTTGTACCCACCTGTTCCTCCTGGGGCTCACTGCTTCCTTCTCCCCAAACTCCCAACCATGGGGTGTTCAGGGTCACACACTAGACCTCTCGTCTCCCTTGATATTCCCTCACTGCAGAGCTGGACCAGCCTTGTGGCTTTAAAAACCATTGATGTGCTGATGACCCTACATTTTGATCTCCAGCATGGACCTCTCCCCTGGACCGCAGGCCATTGTACCCCTGTCTGCCCCCTTCCCCTCACCAAAGAGCATCAGGAGGAAGAGATGGGGATACTCTCCTGCTCCCCCTCCTCCTCTCTGTCGTGAGCTTTCTGCTCTGTCCCGGCCCCAAGGACGGCTTTCTCTCAAAGGCTATCTTTACCTTTGGCATCTGTCCTGATTTTCTGGTCACCTGCCCACAGCATTTCATCAGAAGGAGGCCGCCCCTGGCCACACCCAGGGGTCACTGTGGACTGCCTCCCAGACCACTTGTCCACAAAAACGCAGGGCAGGGCAGCTGCTCTGGGGTGAGCCTTTAGTTGGATCCTGGTCCCTACGCACCTATCCCAGGACGTGCCTGAGCCTCCCATGCACACACCCTCTGCAGAGAAAGTGCTAACTTTGCAACTAGTTTTCTTTTCATAAGGTGCAGAAAGGGCAGAATTGGGTATGGCTGACAGGGCTAAAGGAGCCCTAGGGTGTTCCAGGTCGTGCCTCAAAGTCTTGGGCCAGGGGGGCCTCATGCCTGCCTTGGAGCGGGGGAGACAAGGGGAAATGGTGCGGGTGAGCATGTATGTGGGGGCTGTGGGCTAAGGGAGCTGGCCTGCGTGCGGGGCCACCTCTGGGCACGTGCACTCACACAGGCGTGCACCCAGCTGCCGAGGAGTAGAGCACCCGACTAAACATGAGAGTTGTGGGCTGTGTGCACGGAGTCTGGTGACGTGCATTTATTGAGTCAACAGCTTTTATTGAGTGCCTTCTAGGTGCCAGGGGCTGCCCTAAGAATAGTGCAAGGAACAAAACAAGACCAGTAAGCACCCCAACAGTCTAGAGCCCAGTGCACAAACTTTCTGGGGAGCACCCAGTGACACTCCCACAGGAGACAAGATCCTGTGAGCCAGGTGGGGCCAACCCCCTTCCCCAGGGCTCATTTCTGGGGCCAGCTGGGGACAAGTACAGGCAGGCATGTGAGCAGTCTGTACGTGAGAGTGGGGGGAAGGATCTTGGGCATGTTTATACTGTCTGAAGCTGAGGCTCCAGACCAGTGCCCCGGGCGGCCTGGGAGCCCGGCCACGACCTGTGTACATCTGACCGAGTCCCTCACATTCGTGAGCCATCTCGCCCAGCCTCAAGGTGGGATGAGGAGGAGGTCCTGGCTCTGTCACCTGACAGGCGCTCTGCTCCCCTATTTGTTTCTCCCACCCCCAGGCTTTGCCAGGTCACCTCTGGGGACTCAGTATTTTTTGTGACGTTTTTGGAGAGGGAAGGTGGTCTCAGCTCTTGGGGCTCTTTCCTCCACCCCCGTGGCTGGGCCTCATATCTGGCTCTCCTACGGCCACGTTCACAGCGGACACCTGCGTGCTCGGGTCAGCGAGCTCTCAGCCGCGCGCCCAGTTCCCGCCGCAGCCCTTCCCCTCGTGGCCACCGGCCTAGGAGCTTCCAGCTGCGGTGCGGGCGGGCGGGGGTCCTCCCTGCGTCCGCCCCCGGGCTTGGCCGGCCTTCGGGCTGTCACGGTGGGCGGGACCCCCGCCAGTCTCTCTGAGACAGCCTTGCGGCCGGAGCCACCCCACGCCCCGGAGTTCCCTTCGTGCCAAAGCTCCAAGGCCGTCCCCTAACCCCGGCTCCGGCCACGCCAGCACTGGCCGCGTCGCGTGTCCCCGCGCGGGAACTGGTGGGCCAAAGGGGCAGCGGTGGGTCCCTGCGTGCGCGGGCTAGGCCGGTGGCCTCAGGTTTCCAGCAGAACCCGAGACGCGCGGGAAGGGTCCCAGACCGCGGCCAAAGGCCAGCGGACGGCCGCTTCCGGCGCTCCGCCACGACCTCCGTCCGCACTTCCGGCGCCCCGCCACTTCCGGTAGGCGCCGGGCGGGGAGGAGGGTCCCCTCCGGCTCCCGGCCCGCGCGTTGAGGGTGTCCGACGCGAGCCCGGGAGGGACCTTGGGGCGGGGCGAGCCCGAGTCGCGCGTCCCGCCGCCATGGAGGACGACCCGGGCGAGGCGCTGTCGGAGCTGCGCGAGCGGCGGCTGAGCGCGCTGGAGCTGCTGCAGGCGGCGGCGGGCTCGGGCCTCGCCGCCTACGTCGCGTGGGCGCTGCTGCTGCAGCCTGGCTTCCGCCGGGTGCCGCTGAGGCTGCAGGTGAGGGCCGGGGGCGGGGCCGCGGCGGGGCGGGGCCGCGGCGGGGCGGGGCCGCGGCGGGGCGGGGCCGCGGCGGGGCGGGGCCGCGGCGGGGCGGGGCCGCGGCGGGGCGGGGCCGCGGCGGGGGACCGGCAAGCTCAGGAGGCGGGCTCTGCGCCCCAACCTCCAACATGGGACCCAAGTCCGGGGACCCAGCCTCGCCTGCCTCCTTGTCCAGGTGCCCTATGTCGGTGCGAGTGAGCGGCAGGTGGAGCACGTGTTGTCGCTACTGCGAGGCCGCCCTGGAAAGATGGTGGACCTGGGCTCTGGCGACGGCAGGATTGTAAGGAGTCGGGGTGGGCGGGGTCGTCCTCGTCGCCAGTGCACCTCCCCACCTTTCGGACCCGCAGTCTCGTGTGCCCACAGGTGCTGGCTGCCCACAGGTGCGGTCTCCGCCCTGCTGTGGGTTACGAGCTGAACCCGTGGCTCGTGGGGCTGGCCCGGCTGCACGCGTGGAGGGCAGGCTGTGCCGGCAGTGTCCGCTACCGCCGTGAGGACCTCTGGAAGGTAACCCAGGGAGTCCCGGACCCCCTGGGGCCCCCACACCTGATCTCCGCACTTCCACCTCTCGGTTGGCCACCCTGCTGACAACCCCAGGTTCCCCTGCGTGGTCTGGGGCCAGGACTTGGAGGCCACAGTGACCCCATGCTCACCAGACCTCCTCCTCGGCTGGGGCCCTGCTCCCCGCTGGGGTGACCTCTTCTTACAGGTGAGCCTGAGGGACTGCAACAACGTGTCTGTGTTCCTGGCCCCTAGCGTGGTAGGTGTGGGGTTTGCTAGCCCAGGGGAGGCCCAGGCCACCCTCAGTGTAGGTGCAGGGCCTGGAGGAGGCCGGCAGGGGCAGCCGTGTTCAGTCTTGCCCACCCTATCCTCCTGCTCTCTCTCCCACAGCTCCCACTCCTGGAAGACAAGCTGCGGGCAGAGTTGCCCGCAGGGGCCCGAGTGGTGTCGGGGCGCTTCCCCCTCCCCACCTGGCAGCCTGTGGCTGTGGTGGGGGAGGGTCTGGACCGTGTCTGGGCCTATGATGTCCACAGTGGTGGGCCAGCTGGTCAGGCTTCCCCAGGACCCAGTTCTGCCTCAGTCCCGGGGGCCCCCAATTCTCAGATTGGCTGACCGTTTGGACCCAATAAAGACTCTGGACTGCGTCCTGACTCCTGTTGGGTGGAGGGTTGGGTGGAATGAGCTCTGCCTGCAAGGGGGTGCTGTGCGGAGGGTTCCTTGCCCGCTGCGAAGAGTTTTGCTGAGCGAATTTGACAGCTGGCTAGCGGCTGCGGGTCTTTGGGTGCTGGGGCTTGAGTGCAGGTGTGGCCCCCACTTTGCCAGCGTTCTCTGTACCCATTAGCTTCCTCAGCCTCAGGATCTCTTGTTTGTACCTGCTCAGAGGAGTCAAGCTTAGCCGCCTGCCTGGCGGTGCAGCAGCCCTGTCCCTGCTGCCGGGAGCTGGTGCCCTCAGGTCACTCCCAGCTCACCGGCCTAGGTGCTGGTCCACATACTCCTGTAGCTCCGACAGTTGCTCCTCGGCCTTCGTGGCCCGGACGAGTAGCTGTGCCCGCTCACGTTCTAGTTCTGCCTGGCATGGGGAGGGCAGAAGTTTTGAGGCAGGACAGAGTGTGAGGAGGGGCCCCCAGCCAGGCCTTGCCCACTACCTGAGTGCCACGGGAGAAGTCCCGGAGCTGCTGGTGGATCTGGGCCCAGGATGCAGGCTCCTGGCCCCTGTGAGGAGAGAGGGAGGGCCAGGTGTGAGGGCCAGCATCAGGCCACTTGTTGACCAAGGGCATGTTCAAGCTGGGGCACCTAGATTCTTGACTTGACTGCTGGGAACCAGTGCAGGACTGCATGGGCCCATGTGTCCACTATGGGCCCGGCTCGGGCCTTTGAGCCACCTGTACAGGGGGACAGAGCAGCCCAGGCCCAGAGGACCCACTGGGTACTCAGATAGAGACCCCCCGTGCCGAACAGATGATAGAGGACCTCCCCCATCCTCGCAATTTCCTTCTCAGAACTCGGAGAGTCGGGCTGACACAAGCCCCTGCCCACTGCATTTGGAAACACAGAGGCCCAGAGGCAAGGACAGCAGAAGTCACTCGGCCACCCGCTCCTATCCTGTTCTGGGGCCAGAGCCTCTGCTGGCCATCCCACTGTGCCTCTTCATCCTTAGGTCCTCTGGGTCTTTCTGAAATGTCCCTTCCTCAGCGGCTCTCCCTGACCCTCCCATTCAAGGTTAGCCCCTCTCCTGTCTGGGCCCCGCTTCGCCCCAGGCCCTTGGCTTTCTGAGATTGTTGATGCCTCCCACAGAGACCGAGACCCAAGGGCACAGCTGGGCCTCCCTGTTCTCCCACTGCAAGCCTAACCCCCTCCCCCTCACAGGGAGAGTTGGAATAAATCTCCCTGCGGGTCTCCCCGGCCCCCACCCCAGGGTACTCACTGTGGTTCTGCTGTGCTCCCCTGGGAGGCCCCACTGGGTCCCTTCTGTAGGAACAAGAGCAGCATCATGAGCCCGTTGGGCTGGAAAGGCTGAGTGGTAGGAATTCTCTGTCGGCTCAACAAGGCAGACTTCTCCAGCGTTGGACCTTTGCTGAGCCCGGGCTGGGGCTGGGGTGTGTTCTGGGGCTCTGGGCGCCAAGGCCAGCGCAGGGCGGCCGGGGGAGCTCACCTGGGCCTGGGGCTTACGCAGCTTCGTCTCCTGATCTGAGGTGGCTGCATCAAAGGTGGCCTTCGGGGTCCCGGGTGCCCCCATGGGGTCTGCCATCACCTGCTGCACCCTAAGCCACAGGCCAGGTCACACAGGGCCACCCCCCTCCCAGGTGCCCGTCTCAGGGATGGGCCCACCTGTGGTTGGCCAGCAGCTCCTCGTGTCTGCGGCTCAGATCTGCCAGGCGCTTGCGGTAGTCCCGAGCGGCCCGGGCCAACTGCTGCTCACGGCTGCGGTGCGCCGCCCGGATGTCCTCCAGGGTGGTCTCCAGGAGCGTCCGAAGGGCTGCCGCCTCCGGTGCCGTGCCCTCTGCAGACTCCTGGAGGAGATTCGGGGGGGCTGGGGGGGCTTGGCTGGGCCCACACTTCTTCCCACAGCCCCCTCTGGGGAGCAGGTCGGGCCCACGGGGTCTCCCTGAAACAGCCCAGCACACTCAGGCCGGACTTGGGCTCCGCGGGGCCCGAGGCCTCCCGCCCGGCACAGGGCCACCCCGCCAGTGCTCACGGCCACAGCTCGGGCGCAGCGCTGCAGCTGCACGGCATGTTCTTGGTTCAGCTTCTTGAGCTGCAGCTGCAACTGGGCATTCTCCTCCTCAGCCTGGCGGAGCCGGCCCTGGCAGGCAGACAACACCTGGGGGCAGAGGCAGCCTTGAACCCACGCTCCGCGAGGTGGCCCTTTGCTGACTTTGTAGGGTGCCCACCTGCCAGATCTCAGTGGGTAGGGCTGGGCCTCACCATGGCTTGTGCAGCCAGTCGCTGCCCAGCTGCCCTGGCCTCCTCTTGGGCTCCCTGCAGCCGCCGACCCAGGTCTGCCCTGCAGACATGGGCGTGGAGCTCAGCCGAGCACGGGGCGAGGACTCCCTCTGCCTCTTGGGAATGGCCGCTCTGCGCCAGGTGCCCCGCCGGAGCCTCCCCATCCCGGGTGAGGCCACCACTCACACGCGGGCCTCCAGTGCCTGCTTCTGGGCCCTGTGCTGCTCCGGCCCGCGCGGCCATTCTCCCTGCAGCTGCGGGGTACGTGAGGGCTGGCTGAATAAGACCCCGAGCTCCGGGTCCCTGGCGTTGCCCCGCCGCACCCTGGGCCGGGAGAAATTTGCGCGGAACCCAAGCTAGGTGGCTGTACTCTCACACTGTTCCCCAGCTTCTGCTCTTCCTTCTTGGGGGTCAAGTTCTCAGGCTATGCCTGTACAGGGGAGCCGGCCCCAACCTCACCGCACCCCTATGCACCCCTGTTCAGCTCTCCCTGCCCAACCCACCCATCCAGGTCCTCCATGCACTTATGGTGACCTGGGGTCTGTCGTGGATGGAGTGTCCCTGCTCCTGGGCCTTGTGTCCAAGCCCCTGTGCCAGCTCCTGGCGGTGCCCCAGGTCAGCTTCTGCTGGGGCTGCACAATCTCCACGCAGCTCCAGCTCCCGCACCCGGCTCTCCAGCCGCAGGACCTGCAGGGTGGCCAGGGTGAGCAGCTGCACCCGCCTGCCGGGACGTCCAGGGAAGGTCAACATCATGTGGGGCCATGTGGGGACATACAGTGCACGCGGGAGAGGTGGAGACGCTGGCACTGCGTGTGTGCGATCCCATGGGGTGCACCCAGACCCCTCACAGCACCGGTCCTCGGTATGCACCCTCCTCCCATGTGTCCAGGGCACCTGTGGGTACACATCAGCACCCACCTCACTCTTCACCTCAAAGAGTTCCACCTCGTGTTGCTCCCGCAAGTGCTGAGTGGTGATCTGCAGGTCAGCCACCTCCTTGGAGATCTGTGAGTGGCCAGAGTAAGAGGCGGCCTCCGTGGGGCCCTCCTTGCCAGCACCCAGGGCCCCGTACCCACCTGCAGCTGCTGCTCCTCACTCAGCTGTAGATCTGAGGGGTGCTCTGTCCTGAGGCTCGTCGTGTAGTCCTCGGCCCGGGGCAGCACCTGGGGAGGGATCCCGGCCCGCGTCCCCCAGGTGAGTCTCCACTCCCATGGAGCCACCAGCCATGCACTCCGCCTCTCCAGCACCCCCTCCACACACGCACACAGCCTGCCCAGCCTGCCTGAGCGAGGGCGCCCTGACCCCGTGGCAGAGGCAGGAGCGTCCTGGGAGGACTCACATTCTCAGTGGCCCAAGATGGGGCCTCTGCCGCGGGGCCTGTGGCTGCCGCATGCTCCATAAGCTAAAGGAACTCTGGCCCGCGCGCAGTGCCGCTTTGCCTGGTGGCCTGTTGCTGCAACACAGCGGCTTGCAGCGTTGCTAGGGCCTCTGTTGGTCTGCTGGTCCCCGGTCTCTGAGGGCCCCACCCAGAGGGCAGTCGCCCTCGGACAGCTGGGCGGCTGAGGAGGTGGGGAGGGGGACTTTCAGAGAAATACAGACCAGCCCCGCTGCATTTGTCCTGGGCGCGGACGGGGCCAGGAGAGCATGAGCGCGCCCAGCCTGAGGAGGATGCAGAGACAGCGCGCAGAGAATGGAGCGACCGCTGCTGTTACTGTTTTTCTCTCGAAGGGGGCCCTGCCCTAACGTGGGGGTTCACACACTCAGTAGGCGCCCTCTGTGTGTGCCTGCTGTTGATGGCTGGGCGCTGGGATGGGCAGGCGAACAAAGTGCAGATTCTCCCACCCCCAGCTGGGGGGACTTAAGAGGACTGGCTCAGCCCCGGCGCCAGGAGGGCTTCGCGGAGGAGGCACTGCAGAGCCGGGAGTGGCGCGATCGAACGTGCGTGCGGGCCGCACTGGGCACGCGCGCGCCCCTGCCTGCGCAGGCTCGCTCCCGGCGCCGGGCGCGGGCTGTCGGCGACGGCCAGGCGGAGCGCGGCGCTCGGCTCAGGCCCCCGTGGACGGCGCCCTAGGCCGCTCTCTGTCCCGCTGTCCCCAGCGATCTGCGCAGGCGGCTGACGCAGCCCTGGCGGTTAAGGAGCAGTTGGGAACCCTTATCGCGCCACGACAGGAGGAGGGCCCGGGGGCGTGGCCAGCGGCGAGGGGCGTGGCTTATGCAGAAAGCCGAGAGGCTCGGGCGGACGTGGCTCAAAGGGAAGGCGGGCGGGGGGCGGTCGTGTCGTCGCGAGGGGCGTGGGCTGAGCGTGGAGTGAGCGGTACGGTCGCGGGGACGCGGCCTGCGGCAGGGGGCGGGGCCTGCGCGGCGGACGGCGGCGTCGCTGGGGGCTGGCGTGTGCACAGACCGGACCGCCTGAGCCTGCGGCGCTGGCTTCCGCACCGCTCGTCCGGGAAGTCCACGGAGCAGGGGGTGGGCTCCCTTTCTGGCCCGCGATGTGTGTGTGGAGCTGACCCCTCCCTCGCACAGCCCTGCCTTGAGGGAAGCCCCCGCCCAGGGGAAGGGGCTCAGAAGCGGGGTGGGGGGGGCGCCTCTCTAGGAGAAGAAGCGGGGTGCGTGAGCTCTGCGACCATGAAGGTCAAAGTCATCCCTGTGCTCGAGGATAACTACATGTACCTGGTCATCGAGGAGCACACGCGGGAGGCTGTGGCCGTGGACGTGGCCGTGCCTAAGAGGGTGAGGGCAGCCTGTGGGCGGCGGGGAGCGCCCTGCAGGCCTGGGCAACGTGCCCTGCGCGGGGTCCCCCGACCACCCTGGCTGGAGCAGGCCCTTTCCCTGTTCTCTAATCTCTGATTATTTGGGTTAGGGTTCCTTGATTATCTTCAGTCTGCCCTCAAGTTAGGACCACGTCACCTCTGTTTATTCTCGTTCCCTGGTTCCTAACTGTTCTGTGCACAAGGGGCGCTCAGTTACGGCCCGCTAGGTCTCCCCTACCCCCACCGGCTGCTGGCCTGCCCGGCACTCTGTACATCACACTTGGCGTCCTAGCGTGGGTGGGTGGGGGCGGCCACCTGGTCCTGCCGAATCTCCCTAACTCCCGTCCCTTTCAGCTGCTGGAGATCGTGGGCCGGGAGGGGGTATCACTGACCACTGTGCTGACCACCCACTACCACTGGTGAGCGCGGTCGGGGCGGGCGGAGGCGCGAGGGCATCGGCCCTGCCCCACCCCGACCCCCGCGTGATTCTGCTCCCACCCGTCCGCAGGGACCACGCGAGGGGCAACGCGGAGCTGGCGCGTCTGCGGCCGGGGCTGGCCGTGCTGGGTGCGGACGAGCGCATCTGCGCGCTGACCCGCAGGCTGGTGCACGGCGAGGAGCTGCGGGTGAGCCGGGCCCCGGGGAGGGGGTGGGGTGGGGAAGGCGTCGTGGGCCCTCCCGCGTCACCGGCCATCTGCCCCTCTGCCGCAGTTTGGGGCCATCCACGTGCGCTGTCTCCTGACTCCGGGCCACACCTCTGGCCACATGAGCTACTTTCTGTGGGAAGAGGACTGTCCTGATCCACCAGCTGTGTTCTCGGGTACTGGCCACTCCATCCCACCAGCCCCACCTCCCTCTGACCCCGCCCCACCTTCTCTGACCTGCTCTCCACCCCAGGGGATGCGCTGTCGGTGGGTGGCTGTGGCTTTCGCCTGGAGAGCACAGTTCAGCAAATGTATCAGAGCTTGGTGGAGACCCTGGGCACCCTACCCCCTGAGACGGTGAGCGGACGCCCCTTGCCCTCCTGCAGGGTCCAGCCTCCCTGCACAACCTACACGCTCTGTAGTTGACCTCTGCCAGGGGTATAGGCTGAGTGTTAAGTAGCCAAGGGGTTCAGGCAGACCAAGCCTGGGGTGCTTGGGTCCAGGGAGGGTCCAGGCCAGCCCTGGTGAGCGCCTTTCCCCATCTCTGTCAGCGTCAGCACTGTGCACCCTCTGAGTGCCTCCTCTCTTCCAGAAGGTGTTCTGTGGCCATGAGCACACGCTGGGCAACCTTGAGTTTGCACAGAAAGTAGAGCCCGGCAATGACCACGTGAGGGCCAAGCTGTCATGGGCCAAGGTGCGGCCACTGCTCTGAATGGCGAGGTTTGGAGAGTGGATGAAGATTGGGATGGGGGAGGGGCATTGCAGGGGGTCAGGCATGCCTGGCCTGCAGTGATCAGACCTGGCTTAGCCTTGGGTGTACTGCTGACAGAGGCTCCTGTTGGTGAGGGGAGGGGTTAGTGGCCTCAGACAGAGGGCTGTCTCGGGGCTGGGCGGCTGGTAGGTCTGACCCAGGGGGTGGCTAACCTCAAGGACTAGTCGGGGGAGGGGGGAGGCAGCCCTTCTTCTGCTCCTGCCCCCAGGAAGGGGCGGGACTGAGTGGAGCCCAGTTGCCTGGGGCTCTCGATACAAGTCTATGACAAGGGCCTGTGGTCATTCCAGAGGAGGGATGAGGACGACATGCCCACAGTGCCATCCACCCTGGGCGAGGAGCTCCTCTACAACCCCTTCCTACGGGTGTCGTGAGTACTGGTTGGCATCCAAGGCCTTCTTGTAGGGGTCCTGTGCCCACCTCAGGGGCTGTCCCACAGAGCAGGCTGCCTCAGGGCTGGCCTGCTGTCCCTGAGCCCGCCTTGGCAGCCACTTGGGCTCTGCAGGAGGTGCCAGGGAGAGGCTGCTCATTAGGTGTCCTCTGCCAGCACCCACCCAGCAGTTCCTGGAGGGAGAGTCCCCACGGCGCCCTCTCCCCACAGAGAAGAGCCTGTGTGCAAGTTCACAGGGAAGGCAGCCCCGGCCGAGGTCCTGGAGGCACTCTGCAGGGAGCGGGCAAGCTTCGAGCGGACGGCTGAGCCCCTGCAGCCGCAGGCCCGGGCTCTCCTGGCACTGCAGTGGGGGCTCCTGGGCACAGCCCGGCAGAAGTGAGCCCCCAGCGGACCCGCCGTGTGGCCAGGCAGCGCATCTCTTCTTCAACCCTCGGCACACTGAGCCCACTGGGGGGTTGCCTCTGGAAGCTTCCACTTCCAGCTGGCTGTCTGGCTTTGGAGGGTGGGCACCCTGGCAGGGGACCTGTGAGCCCTGAGACCCGGGGGTTGGGAAGCAGCCTAGTGAGGTGCACAGGGCTTTTGAACTGTGAATAAAGCTTTGAAAGGCTTCTTTCTTGATGCTGGCAGACGCTCTGGCAGAGAAACCATCTGGAGAGAGATCATTTATTGGATTTGGGGCTTGATGAGGACAGGCCTGGGGGGCTCAGCCTGATCTGTCCCCTCTTCCAGGGGTGGGGACCCAGCCGTGGAGAAGGGACCTCATGCCTGATCTCAGGGTTCTCTCTCAGAGTCTGCTTCCCGCCTGGAACACCGCCCAGAGGATGCACACTCTCGCGTCTCAAGGGCCACGCCTGGCATCCTCAGTGCCCAGCCTGGCAGGGTGGGTACTGCGCTCCAGCAGGGGGTGTCGTGGGCTGGGCCACCCTCCAGCCAGCACTCTCCGCCGTGCAGGGCAGCAGGGCTCCTCACGCTAGGCTGTGTGCCCAGCCTGGCAGGCGCAGCCCCTCACTGTCCTTCGTGGCCTGGCTTCAGGGCTGACCCCAGAAATGGGATGAGGACTCCCACTTGTGCTTGGCCTTCCAGCGCCCATGGACCGGCTGAAACCCTCACACTCTTGGGCCACAAGGCAGGAGTGGCAAGGACCCTGCTCGCAGACCTGGGCCCGTGGGGAGGTTCTGGGGCCTTGCGGGCCGTCTGACCTCCTGCAGTGGGCGCTCAGCGCGAACGCAGGTCCCCTGTGCCGGCTGTGGGTTCTGAGGTTTGTTTCTGTGTGGATTCCACACATCCCTGCGGCTCAAGTCCGTGTTTGGGGGTGGTCCCTGGAGTCTCCGGACATGACCTTCCCATGCACCCGGGTGTGGGCTGTGGCAGGCCCGGCCGGGCGTCCTACCACCTGATGCCAAGGCCGGAGCTGGCCTTCTCCACCGCGCGGTAGCTCGTGTGCAGCAGGCGGCCGGCGCGCTCCGAGCCCTCGCCCTGCAGCCAGGCCGCGTATAGTTCCCGGACACCGGGCGCGTCCTCCGGCGCCTCCGTCCTGACCGTGCTGTACAGCGTCTCCACCCGCTGGAGGAGCTCCTTGCTGGGCGTGTTGGGGTCCTTGAGCTGGCCTCCGCCATTCAAGCAGCCTGCAGAGGAGCAAGACAGGTGAGCCCACGGTCGTGGGGGGGATGCCTGCCCCCGGGGGAAGGGGGCGGGAGGGGCAAGGCACACCCCACCCCCAACACTGACCCTCCTGAGCCTCCTGCCCCCCTGGGCTCCGCTTCCATCCCTCCTACCCTGGCGGGACAACGCCCACAGCCTTGGTCCCGGAAAGGGGCCCCCCATGCACCGCCCCAGCTACCTGCGGGGCAGGCCATGACCTCCACGTAATGGTACGGGCAGCGCCCTCGCTTGATCTTCTGCACCAGGTTCTGGATGTTGCGGAAGCCGTAGGCCGCAGCAAAGTGCAGCACCACTCGGCCCTCCTTCTCCAGGGTCACCTCCTGGAAGTCCTTGTTCCTGAGGGGAGCAGAAGCCAGGCTCCCTCTTGGTACCCACTCCTGCAGGCATGTCTGCCAACCTAACCCGCTCCTCAGTGGAGGACGGTGATGGAAGGGGAGGGTGGAAAACTCACTTCCACCCGTCAGGCAGGGGATCCCAGTTTCCTGATCCTTCCTCCCAAGCATGGCAAGGCATGGTGAGGCGGCACAAAGCCCCCAGCCCTCCCTCTCTGGAAGGGAGTGTCACGTAGGGACACACCCTGTGCCAGGCACACCACCGTGGCCTTGGGGCTCTCTCCCCCTGCGGTGTGGGTGGGGAGGCTGGCCCCCAGAAGCCGGAGAGGAGGGCTCAGCGCCCGTCTGTGCCCTGGGTCTTCGCCCAACCCAGCCTGCCGCGCGGTCCCCGTGCCCCAGCCCTTCCCACTGACCTCAGCGGTCTGTAGGTGACCTCATCCACGTGGATTCCAAAGAGCTCGCGGGCTGCGTGCTGGAACACGTGCTCCAGGTAGCCCCCTGAGCCCCCGCCCCGATGGCTGCTGGGCTCCTGGGCAGACACACTGCTGCACCTGCGGAGCAGAGCACGGCCTCGGTGGCGGTGGGACTGCTGTCCACGAGGTTTAAGGTGACCTTTGTCCCTCCCACGTGAGGGAGCTGCTTGCTAAATGGGAAAGGAGTCCAGAAGCCCCGGGGGCTTTGTCTGCGGGTCAGGAGGGAGCACAGGCGAAAGAAAGATTGTTCCCTCCACGGAGTCACCTATTTGGGGAGCTCAGAGCTGTGTCAAGTTTGGGACAGCTCTGATGACCACCAGTTCACTGACCATGGGCCAGATCATGAACTTGATCCCTTCTGTGTGCACTGAGCAGACGACAGGGCAGACGTGGACCCAGCTAGAAGGAAGTCATGGGGGGGAAGAGGGAGGGAGGGGACACAGAGCTGGGGTCCATGTGGGGACTCCGTGACCCTCAGGCCCACGTCTCGAGTGCCCCTGGGCTGCAGTGGGTGGTGGCTTACAGGCTGTCCAGGGGGGCTGGCTCCAGTTCTGAGAGTGAGACCCCTTCTTCTTCCAGCAGCTTCAAGACTTCTCCTACAATAAGACCCCAGCACAGACGCGCTTCAGCAGAGACCTCAATAATCACGGGCTGCTCAGGACACCCCCGTCATCCACATCCCCGGGAACCTGTCACTTAGCTCCAGAGCCCGGATGTCCACTGCTGGCTTGCGGGTGGAGGGCAAATCCAGTCACTGACGTGAGAAACAATTCGACTTCCGAAGCCCCTCAGAAGAGCCACCCGGCTCCCTGGACCCGCAAGGCACCGTCCACCTCCCAGTAGCATGGCGGGGGGCGCCCAGCACGGTCACGGCTCCCCGTGAGGTGGACCGAGACGCGTGTTCATGCAGGGGGGCCTTCCCCCCCACTGTCTGGGCATCTGAACATCTGCTTTTCTGTATCTTAAGCACTTGGGAGACTGAGACTGCTCAACTCAAAAATGGGGTGACCCAGGTGAGTCAGAGTAGTTGGCAAGAATCTCCACCCATCTCCCCACACGGACTGTTTCAGAGCAAACACCCACGTCCCCCAAGACAATGGAACAGCTGTGAAGTGCGGCCTGGTGCCCGGGGGAGGCCACGGGCTGCCTCACGCATAGGGGCTGGCAGCTCCAGCCAGAGCCTGCGGGCAGGACCCGGGCGCTGCCCCCCACACAGGACCCCCACCTGTGGTGATGACGCAATCCACGTCACGAGTCTGGTACTCCTGGCTGAAAAAGTCTGGTCTGGAAGCTTCTAGCTTTTTGTCATAGCAGGGCATGACCGTCACGTGGTAGATCCTGTCGGGCGTCAAATGCTGTAGGCAAACACGGAAACAGAGAGTCGCTGCCTGACCTGAGAACAAAGGGGCCTGCGGGGTAAGGTGGGGGGTGACCTCGCAGGCACAGCCGGGGACACAGCCGGCCAGCGGCCAGGATGGGACCGTGACTCCTCGTACGGCTGTGTGGACGCTGTAGGTCTTGGTTCATCTTTGAGGACAATGGCAATGAGTCGTTCAGGGCTGGAAAGTTCCCGTTACCTGCTGCTGGGCGAAGAAGTCCTTGACCAGGGCGCCCATGACCTGCTGCGGGGAGCGGGCGGTGCTGAGGTGGGGCACGAGGACGCTCCCGTGGGTCTTCTCAGCGTAGCAGACCCAGCCTGCGGCCGACACAGGGAGCGGCTGGGCGGGGCCTGCCACTCTGGGGCGTTCGGGGAGTTCTGGTCCCGTTAGAGAATGTCCCTACTCTGCTGTCCCTGTCGTGCGCTTCCAGCGTCTGAGATCACTGTTTTGGGGAACTAAGTGACCCCGGGTAGCTCTCAGGCCAGCTCCTTCTGCCGGAGCGGCCATCCTGGCCTTGAGGGGCCCCCCCCAGCATTCCCCTGACCCCTGGCCGGCAGCGTGAACGCACCTGGGCAGACGGACGTGAGCACAGGCAAGGCCTGCGCAGAGTCGGCCTGTCCTCGGAACCGCTGCACAAACTCCCGCTGGCTCTCACGGAGACTGAAGTTCCTCGAAAAGGAGGTGTCGAACACGCGGTGCACCCCTGCAAGACCAGCGCCTGCCTCACCCCCACGAAGGGCAGCTACATGGCGAGGCCCCGACGACTGCGCCCCGGGGAGCGGGGCCTCCGCCTCGCGGGGGCGCCTCCGCCGTGTCCACAGCGGCTGTCGGGGCCTGGGTCACACCTCTTGTGCCCACCCCATGTCCTCCCGGCCCTGCTCCTGGCTCACAGAGGTCCTCCAAAGTCATTCTGAGCCAGAGCATTACAGGGGTGGGGGAAACGAGCCTCAAGGGTGGTAATTTAAAAACAATACAAGGAGTGAACAAATTCCAGAGGATTCTAAGAATTCCAGACCGGACAGGACTGTGACCATTCAGATGGCTGTCTCTTAACAGGCTCGGCTCCCACTTGTCACACCAAAACTTCAGACTGAAGTCAATTCAGAACAGTTTCTGCGTTTGAGTTCAGTGACTCAGAGGCCGGACCCGCACACGCTGAGCCTCGGCACGCACACGGGGCCTGGGGCCTACCGATTTTCTTAAAGAATGCAGTCAGCTTTCTGGCGGTGTCTGCAGGGCTCAGCTCGAAGTGTGCAGCCAGCGACGCCCTGGACTGGGGCGAGACGGAAACAACAACCAGCCTCTGCTGACCCGGGGCTGCCGTCTGCAAAGCGGGGACACACGCTCACTCGGTGTGTGTTACAGACCCGCAGCGCCCCGGCGAGGAGAGCGCAGGGGCCTCTGGCAGGGCGTCATTTTCAGGCACACGCGGGGCCCCGCGCTTCAGGGCTGAGATCCTGACCGGCACTTCACGGGCGTCCGTCCTGCTGACGAGACTCACAAGATGCAGGAGGCACCAGATGGGCCGCCCTCGGCAGCAAGAGCAAAGGATACGGGGTTGACGTCAGGATAAAACAGTCTCAAAGACGCCCACCACTTACCTTATTGGCATCTAGAACCTTCCGCAGCTCCTCGTGGCTTTGCTGAGTGATGAGCACGGTCTCCGCCGAGGTGACACAGCCACTGCATGCCAGGCAGTCATCCAGCGAGATCTTGGCCTTCTCCAGCTTCCGAGTCCCTCCATCCTGGAAGCACAAGCACGCAGGACTCAAAGGGCCTCTGCACAAGGACACGCGCTCTCAGGGTAACGGAACCTACGGGAAGCCTTTATTCTCTG
The DNA here is from genome assembly GCA_004023845.1 of Helogale parvula. Taxonomy (NCBI): domain Eukaryota; kingdom Metazoa; phylum Chordata; class Mammalia; order Carnivora; family Herpestidae; genus Helogale; species Helogale parvula. Next base: position 50,227 of record PJEM01004209.1, on the reverse strand, counting down.
GCTCACAACACCGACAACCAACATGGCAGAAGGCTGGCTTTGTATGCCACTGGATTCTTAAAAATTAAATATTGGTTGGGCTCCTGGGTGGCTCAGTTGGTTAAGTGTCTGCCTTCAGCTCAGGTCACGAACTCACGGTTCGTGGGTTCGAACTGGAAAATCTTACAGAAATGGAACTCACAGAGAGGGAGGGGGAGGGAAGGGAAGACAGGAACCAGCATCTCTGCAAAAGGAGCCCCCTCTGCAGCTCCATGCTCGGCCTCTGTGCCCCTGCATTCCCGCCCCAGGCCCCAGCGCCGCCCTCCCAGCCTTGACGACAGTGAATCTGACTGCTCTGACGACGGTGAAAGGTCCGTCATCTCCAAACCTGTGACTGGACAGAGCAGCAAAAACCAGTGTTTGGGCATCTGGGCTGGAACTGACCTGAGTGACCTGGAAATAACTCCCGTCATCCTCAATGTGGATCTTGGCCACGCCGCCTCCCGACCTCTTGTCCACCTTCATGGGCTTGATGCAGTCCTGCACCAGGAAGAGACCCCAAACGGGGGTCTGAGTGAGTGGAGGTTACCGGAGAAGAGGGACACCTGATGGCCACACCACCACGTGGGGTGGGGGTGCTGCCCGACTCCTCTCGCCTGCCACAGACGCAGTCTTAGCAACACAGCTGTCACCCACTGGCACAGGGCACCCGTTCTAACCCCTGCCAGCACCAAGGCTTACTCGCTCAGGGGAAGGCGGCCTTAGCCGGGCCTCACGATAACTGGCCCGCGGGCACAGAACGCGTGGCCGCCACACGGAGAGCCAGCGGCCGGTGTTACACCGGCTACAGAGGGGGCCCCGGGAGCCACCGTGTCTGCATCTCTGCAGGAACACTTCGCTTGGGGTCCCCTGTTTCTCCAACCCCCTGAGTTCTTGCTGTTTCTGTCACTACGAGAGTCTCTCTGGCCATTCCCTTCCCAAAGATGAGCAGTTCCAGAAAACCCGAGGGAGGCCTGTCCAAGCTCATCCCTAAGTGGAGCTGTGAGCAGCCCCACGGCCTCCCACTCCCAGCCCTGTGTGTCCTGCGCAGCTGGTGATATGAAAGGTACGTACACCAGATAAGGACGACTCCCACTTTCAAGTGTCCCTGACCTGTCCCCTTTAAGGCCAAGCTCTGTCTTCCTCCCCAAGGCAGCACCAAGGACACCCCTTCCGCCACCCCAGTCACGGTAGGTGATTCCAGGGGACCAGTTCCTCGGCCTTCCAAACTGAGGTAGGGTCATCCCACCAATCTACCAGAGTAAGCTGACGGGTTCGTCCCGGCCGCAATCCTCCGTCCCTTCCGGCTGCTCACCCTGGCGGGGGACTCAGCACTCCCGTCCCCCGGTCGCCCTGAGGGCAGTGTGATGACCCACAACTAACTCGTCCTACTGTGCGTTGCGGGCTGGTAACCTGGCCTCGCCTCGCGCACAGGAACCCGGCTCGGGGCGCCGCTCTCCCTGGCCTCGGTTTCCCATCGATAGGAAGCTGGCCCGAGCGCCGGAGGCCCGGGGGACGCGGGCGGGGAGTCTGGGTTCCGATCTCGTTTCTCAGGGCAAGAAACGGAGGAGGGAGGAGAGTTCTCCCCACACCCCGCCAGGCGCGCCCGCCACCCGCCCGGGCCGGCCCACCTGAGACGGCCCGATGAAGTCATCCAGGTCCGTCAGCTGCAGCGCCCCGCTGAAGGGCGACGCCATGGCGGCCGTACTGCAGCTGGACACGGAGCGCCAATGTCGTCAAATAGCGCGAAACTGCAGGACTCTTCCGCCACGCTGCCGGAAAGCGCCTCGCGCGGCGCATGCGCATCCCGCCCCTTGGCCGTGCGCCCCCTGCTGGCTGGGCCCGTCCCGCGGGGGAGCCTTTCACGTTCCCGGCCTCCTGAGCGCGGGCGGAAGGGCCGCCGGGACCACAGCGTCGCCTCCTTCACCGAGGGCTCGCTGCCGGCTGGGTATGCGTTCCTGGGAGCTTGCAGAGACAGCGGCCTTGCTACACTTCGTCGCAGAGGCGCTCGAGATCCCAGAAGGGCGCCTGGCACACGTGGGCGTGCAATTCCTGTTGCAGAGCCAGGGACCTGGAAGTGACAGGGCGGGCAGCGGCTCCGTGCGGAGCTCCCCTCGCGGTCTCCGCCACCCTCTTGTTAATTTGGAGACCAGCTTGAGAAAACCACATTTCCGTGTAAGATTTCATAACGCGAAGCGGCACCGCTGCTGGTCAGGCTCAGGTCCTGAGCCGTTGTCAATGGTGTCCAGTCCAGTTTTACAGTAATGACCACTTTTTATTGGGACTTCCCAGACCTCTGCAGGAGTCGAGTCTGGCACGTCCTGGGTGCCCCTCTGAGGGCCCAGCCTGGCCTGCGCTCCCACTCTCCTTGCCATTCTTAGCCCAGTGGGAACTTGAATGCTGGTGACTCCCATGCCAGCCTGTGGGTTTTCTCCGAGGTCCAGGCACCCAAGGTCTAGCGGCGGAGGCGGCGTCCTGGGGCCCCTGCAGCTGCTCCTCTTGGCTGCCAGGACAGGACTTTTCTTTTAACAGCTTTCTTTCCCCAGCAGCTAGAGAGCTCGGCTTCAGGCCCCCCCCGTCCCCTGTCCCCACAATCCCTGACCAAGCTCTGAGATATGGTGCTTGAAATCTGAACAATCCCAAGCGATTCTTAGAAGTGGGCGAACAAAGATAACCTTAACTTCACTGAAATGCCCCAGAGAGGGCTCACAAAAAACTCGTGAGAGTAACAAGTGGCATCGAGATGGGGGCCAGGAGGAGGGTCCGCTAGGCGGGAGCGGTGGAGAGGGTTTCCACGGAAAGGGCTCAGGCTGGGGATGGGGGGACGGAGGGTTCTCCCGGCACTGCAAGAGAGGCTGCGGCATGTATGTGTGCAGAGCCGGGGACTGTGCAGGGCGGGCTTCGGGCCACCTTCCCTGGAACCCAGGTCTGTCGGAGCGAACCAAGTGGAGCAGAGGGTGGGGGTGCGTGAGGGTGGAAAGGCCCATGGGTCCCTCAGCAGATGAGGTGTAAACCGGGAGGACTCAGCTGGAAAGCGGGGTGAAGGCTGACACCGGCAGTGGTGTGGATGAGCCCTGGGGGCACGACATTGGGGGGGGGGGGTAGAAGCCACACAGAAGGACGCTTATCATAGGATTTCAATTTTGTTTCTATGAAGTGAGTGAAATAAGCAACTCTATAGGGACATTAAGCAGATTGGAGGTTGCCAGGGGCTGGAGAGGAGGCTTCGGGGTGAGGTGGAGACAGTTTTGGAAATCAAAGTAATGTTTGCAGACGTTGTGACTGTACCTGATGCCCCTTCAAAAGGGTTGCTATGGCAACTTTTGTTGTACGTATGTTACCACGATTTGAAAACTGATAATGTAATATATCAAAAAGCATTGAATCGCACACTTTAAGTGGGCAGATTTTATGACATGTGAATCTATACTCAGTAAAACTGGCTGCCCCAAGGTAGCCTCATGCGGTCCGGCCACTGGGTGCAGCCAGGTCCGCCCGGCATTGAACCATCGGCCCCACCGTCCCCAGGCCATGCCTGGACGACAGTTTCTGGTTCAGAAAACCTGACTGAGCATCTCTGCTACCACACACACGACAAGGGCCCCTCGAGGATCTTTTCCTCACGCACTGCTCGGTCCCTGGAGACCTGGGCCTCGTGAGCCGCCGCCGCGTGCGCCTCCTCTGTGCATCTGCTCTCACACCTGCAGGTTCTTTCATCATCATTAGTATCCACTGCACGCTTCCCGTGTGCCAGGGTTTACGCACGTGGGGGAAACTAAGGGCCAGCTGAGGGCTTGGGGAGAGGCCACGGGCCCTGCAGCCGGCCTGGGCAGCGGCCGCGATGGTGTGCCTGGGTGTGGGCACCCCCTCCCTGAACTGAGACAGGGTCAGAGCTTGGCCTCGGCTCTGGATGTGTCCCCAGGACGCCCTTGGCCCAAAGATGACCAGCAGGTCTCTGGGTGGAGATGCACGTCAGAGTTTCACCGTCTGAGGGACTCGCCCGACGTTAGTGTCCAGGCGGCTACAACTAAGGACTGGGGGTTCAGAACAACAGAAATTGATACTCTGAGTTCTTTCTTTCATTATTTTTTAAATGTTTATTTATTGTGTGTATGAGAGAGAGAATCCCAAGCAGGCTCCGTGCTGTGAGCGCAGAGCCCGACGTGGGGCTCGATCTCAGGAACCGTGAGATCATGACCTGAGCTGAGATCAAGAGTTGGTTGCTCAGCAGACTGAACCCCCACAGGCGCCCCCACACTGTCAGTTCTTGAGGCCAGAAGTCTGAGGCCCAGCTCCTGGTGGCCCCAGGCACACGACAGCATCTGTCCAGCGTCTGCTGCATCAGCACATGGATCCTGTGTGTCTTCTCTTGTCTTCTAAGGACACTTGTCATTGAATTCAGGGCCCTGCCTACTGCCTAGCATGATCTCATCTCGAAACCCTCAGCTTGATTACATCTGCAAGGACCCTATTTCCGAGTGAGGCCCCATTTATAGGTTTGGGGCGCATGTTATTTGGGGGACACAGCCCTCACGTCCAATTTTGGTAGGGCCCTCAGGGGTCAGAGGACGGCTGCATAACGTGATACATCTCACAGGTCATAGCCCACCTCCTACGCTGACTGCGCGGGCCCTGGGGTGCGGGGCCAGGGCGGACCACGCCTGCTGGGCTCTCCTGCAAAGCCGGCGTTGGGCGAGCAGCGTCTTGGAGGGACGGGGTTAGACAGTGCGCAGTAGGTACATCCACTAGGCTCGGGGAAAGTAAACGGCCTTTTGTCTTTTCCAAAAAAACCTTCAGGGGCGCCTGGCAGGCTCCGTTAGAAGAGCGTGCAGCTCTTAACCTGGGGGTTGTGAGTTCGAGCCCCATGTTGGGTGTGGAGATTGTCTAAATAAGTAAACAATTTTTTTTTAAAACTTGTTCTTAAAATGTAATTTCATAACACTACATTCTCTAGTGTTACTGTATTGTGTATCAAGGCCCCCCAAGATGTCAGAAAGGAGAAGTGGGGGCTGGAGGAGGAGGGACGTGTGGTCAGGGGCGGCCCACGTGCTTGTACGGTCTGTCCACTGGACCCACCCGACGCTTGTAGCCGAGCACGGGGTGGGGCGGGGCGGGCAGGGCCTGTGGAGGGCTCCCTGTGCAGCGGAGCCCCTGCCTGGGAGGGGGGGAGGTCAGGCAGTCCAAGGCCAGCCTCCTACCCAAACAGGTGGTTCTAGCCTTCGGAATCTGCTCCCATGCCTTTTGTGAAGTGGGGACTGTTGTCTGTTAGCCTCGGTGGCCAGTGCGGGGTCTCCTTACCATGTGAGGGTCTTCATGCTCAGGAGTTCCTGAGTAAATCAGCCTCCATCCCTGTGGATCATGACTGCCCTGCCCTGTGGTGGGCGTGGGGGCGCAGCCTTCCAGGCCAGGCCGTCCAAACCCTTCCACTCATCAGCAACGCTCTCGTGGCCCTGGACTGGGGTGCAGGGAGGGAGGTTCTGCGTAAGGGTGGGCCCAGCACCCCCTATGCTCAGAATCGAGGGAAAAAGCAGCCTCTCTTAGAACACGCAGGCACCGGAGGCAGGTCGTGCAGGTGCCCTGAGGTGCCCGGGTCGGAGCCCTGCAGCCCTCCCAGCCCTCAAGGGCACGCCGGGCTCCTCGTGAAGCCAGAATTGTCCCCAGGCTAAGCAGACACAGCGTTTTATTTGTTGAAGGAAATTACCGTGGGCAATGAACGCATCATTAGCAGCATAATCAGCACCGGGCGCCTTCCCGCTGGGGCCGCCACATCTTGTCAACAGGTGTAATCCGGCGGCAGCCCCAGGGGGCCCTGCGCAGGCTGCAATTAGTAGCTAATGAGTAGGCCTGCCGTGACCTGTTTCTCCTGGCGAGAGGACAGGACGTTTGGGCCAGGGGCCAGGGGCGGGGGTCACAGAGTGCACGCTTCCAGGGTCCACCTCCCCCCACCCCCCGGGGCCCAAGAAGCAGCAGAGGGAGCTGCTCTGCAACTCCTCTCACTCTGCCTCACTGCTGCACACGTGGCCCAAGGTCTGGGAGGCTGGCTCCGCTCCAGCCCTGGAAGCCAAGCACAGGACCCCCAGGCCGCGTCTCTGTGGGGACACCGCTGCGGGCAGGTGAGAGGGAGCCCCCTACTCCTTTGCCTGACCGGGTGCTAGAAGGAGGGCGCCAGGAAGCCCCGGGGACGTGGCCAGGCCGCTTTCTGTGGCTGGGCCTCTGGGCTGTGGCCAGTGCGGAGTCCGCTCACGGGAGGGCAGGCCTGAGGCTGGTCAGGCTGCGAGGCACGCAGTGCGGGGGCGGGGGCGAGAGCAGGTGGGTGGGGAAGAGGGGGTTGCCGAATCGCCAGCCTGTCTGGGTTGTGGGGCTCGTTTGTGGCCCTCTGCGCGTGCCCTGAGCTGCCTTTGCACCCGCGTTTTGTACTCAGCCCCTGAGTCAAGGGGGCCATCCAGGGGGTCTGAGGAGGCGCATGTCTGGTGGCAGAGCTGAGGCTGCTGGGTGGGGCAGGGTCTACTCCGGAGCCCCCAGGCCTCTGGGATCATGCACCCTCAGTGCTGACGTGCTTCAGCCCTGCAGCCCACCCAGCAGTCCCTCCGCGTGTTGTACCTGCCACCCCCTCGGCCATCGCCGACCACACCCATGCTCACAGCGGGCTGACCCCTGGCAGGGGGGCAGAGGGGCAGGGGGTCCCAGTACTGCCTAGCTGGCCTGGCCCTGTGAAGAGACAGGCAGGGCCACCCATCCAGACCTCCCAGGGGTCAGGGATCACACACATGTCTGTGTTCACATCTGGCTCGTTGGCAGCACCAGGTTGGTCCTCTGGGGCGCCTTTGTTTGGGGGACATGGGCATTATCCCCACCTGACCCCTCATCTCTGTGTGCCCCCCACTGTCTCTGGCTGTGGCCCCTTTGATGCTGTCCTGCCTGCTGCCTCTCACAGCCCCCATGGCCCCTGGGGGACCTGTCCCTAGCACCTTCCAAGGTGTTCCATGGAGCTCCAGGCGGGGCTGGCTCAGAGGACACTGCCCCCCCCACCGAAAGCTCGGGGGACTTGACCAGCACAGTGACTGGAGAGGAACCTGGCGCCTCCTGGCCAGCAGAGGCCCAGTGGGTCTTCTCCGCGTGAGGTTTGTATTGGCTTGTGAAGGTCAAGCCTGGCCCGCTGTCTGTGGGCGGGTCGCCCGTGCTTTGGGCCTCACAGCTGAGCCCTGAGAGGTCTCAGCCCTTGAGGTTCAGCGCTCTCCACTGGCCCCTGTCGGGCCCCCTTTCCTCCTGCTCGGACAGTCTCCTCGGGCTCCGCCTCCAGATCACCTGGGCTGCAGCAGCGACGGGTAGGTGAGGGGATCCCCCCTCTGTAGAAGATGACTTCTTTCTTGTGCTGGGGCCCTGGGAGGGAGGAGCCCACTGCCTTGGCATGGACGGGGCAGGGGGGCTGCACTGCAGAAGGCCTCACGGCAGGGTCCCCTCCACCGGTGCCCGGAGGGCTCTCTGCTGTGACTCCCACCTGTGAGAGCTGCAGCCCAGGACCCCCGAGCCTCTGGCTCATCTCTCCATCTCTGCCTCAGTTTCCCCGCTGTGGTGGTGTGGAGGAAGTGACCTGAGGCCACCTCCGCCCTGGGCGGCCCCGACCTCCCCGTGTCCTTTGGGGTCCTTGTCATCCCATCCTGGCCGCTGCTCCGAGGCCGCCCTGACCGCAGGAGGCGCCGGAAGGCGGGAATGTGCCACAGCCAGAGAGCAGTGAGGACGTGCAGTCACCCTCCGATGGCCGGGGGGCCAGCCCCTGCCGAGGCCTGGCCGCTTGCCCTCGGAAGCTGTCTCAAGGGCAGTAGGCTCTGCGTAGGTGGCCAGGGGTCTGAAGAAGGGACCAGATGTGGAGTCGGTGGGGCCAAGTAGGCCACAAGCCAAGTCTGGGGGGGACAGGTCACGCCACATGCCCTGGCTGCAGTGGCTTCAGACCAGGCCGGGGACATCTGCCACATGGAGGCTAGAGGCCCGTCTTCAGCTGACCCAGGGAGCTCCGCAGAGAGCTGGTCCAGGGTCAGTCCACGGCCAGCTCCTGGGTGACAGAGCCTGAGGCCATGAAGGCGGTGGCCAGCGGGGCTGGTGGGGGCCTATCCAGGACTGGGCCTGGAGGTAGGCGCTGCCAGGGAGCCCCCGTCCCACGCTGAGGCCCGGCTGGCCGCGCTCCTCCCTCCCTGTGCTGGTGCCGCTGGGCCCGTGGTCCCGACGCTGTCTCCCTGGGGCCCACGGACACCAAGAGCATGAGGGTCCCTGGGGGCCTCTCCGCAGCCCACACTGTGGAGGCGGCTGGGGCAACGAGATAGCTGGCCAGATGGCAGTTCCGCCTCTCCTGCACCCTTTCCCCAGGACACCACTCGCAGATGCCAGCATGTCTGGGCAGAAAGCCAGGGGGTGTGGGGGTGAGCCAGCTGGGGCAGGGTCAGCCCCAGGAATGCCCCCTCTCGCTGAGACTGCTGTGCTGTGTTGGGGGTGTGCCGGGTCCCCCACATCTAGCTGTGCACGGGCCCCTCCTCCCCCTCTGAGAAGGCATCCAGATGGTATCGAGGAAAAGTCATGTTGAGGGGCTGACGGTCAGGCGTGGGGTCTGGGAGCCCAGCAGGCTACCTCAGTACCCGGGAGGCCTGTGGGGACACTCACAGGATGCACCAGGCCTCATGGCGGCGGTGGCAGCGGCGGATAGGTGGGCGCTCAGGTCAAGCTTGGTCCTGGCCACAACCCCCTTCCCTGGGACCTGGCCCAGGACCCCCAGCCCTGCCCACAGCCCTGCCCCTATTGGGAGGAGCACAGGGGCCTCCGCTGGGAGCAGTAAGTGAACTGGGACAGGAGTCGCTGAGGCCTGGACGGGGGTCAGTGGCTCTTAGAACGGATCCTCGAGCTTAGTGCTGGCTGTGCTGTGAACTCTGGCCCCCGGCAGTGGAACATGGCCGCTGAGACGATGGTGTGGACCCCTGAGAGGGGGCAGGGGGAGGGCTGGCCAGCCTGACCGGAGCAGACCACCCCTCCCAGTGCCGGCTCTGCAGCCCCTGCAGCCCACCTGGGAAGCCGCAACGTGCTGAAGCCCACGGGACGGGCTGATGCGGAGCAGGGTGCTGGCAGCCTCATCCGGGCCCCGCAGACTCCCCCAGAATGTCCAGGAAGCCGAGCGGCCACATAGCTGGTGGCCGTGAGCAGGCCTGTCACTGTGAGCAGAGGTAGGCTCGGCAGCGTAGGGGACGCCCCCTGGGCCCAGTGCCTGCAGCCCCACCACCCACACGTCTGCCTCGGGCCAGCGGGGCTGAGTCACTGGTTCCTGGGGCCGCAGTCCCCACTGCCTGCGGGACAGAGCAGCAAAGGGACGCATCCCTGGCCACGAACCGGACCTGGCCGGTTCTGGGGGGCAGGAAGGGGCCCTTCAAGCTTTCCTTGAACTGGGGGCCCTGCTGCAGGCGTGCAGCCACCCGCCGGCAAGTGTCTCCCCGCAAGCGGGAGACCAAGGCTCTGGACCTTGCGCGCAGGGCAGCGGCCGAGAGAGAATGTGGCCCCAGAACTGTCCCCATACTCCTCTCTCAAAGCCGAGAGACCCGACTCTTATGTGGGCTCTGGCCAGTCATTGGGCCTCTCTGGCCCTCAGTTTCCTTCTCTGTAAAATGGGGGTTAAAAACGCCATCTTCCGTGGCTCTTCCTTCTCTGAGTGAATGTCCTGCTCTGGCCTGCCGTCGGGGTGGAAACAGCGGCTCTGGCGAAAGAGGCTGAGCTTCCAGTCCTCCCAGACCTGTGCCAGCCACGAAGGCTTCCTGGAAGAGGCATCATGGTGCAGGGACCCATGAGAGGTGTGCTCAGGCTCCAGGCCAGCCTGCTCTGGTCCCTTTTGTTATTTTGTGCACACCGGGGAACAGATGTTTCGAGAAATGGGACCAGAGACAACCTACTGCCCTTGGGGCATGGACCCTGCTGTCCGAGAAAGTGGGTCCTGCTGGGGCAGTGGCGGCCCGCCCCTGGGCGCGCGGGGATGATCAGGTTAGAGGGAGGCGCTTTCACAGCAGCCGTAAAACCGGGAGAGACCGTGGACCTGACCCTTTAGCCGAGACGGGACGCCTCCCCTGGTGAGGAACAGGGTCAGTCACGCAAACATGAAAAAGGATCCTTTTCTTTACGTGCAGAATAAACAGCCCCACGTTTGTTCACCCAGAGAGTGACAAGGCTGGCAGAGGCCTCGGGCAACGCCCGCCAGTGAGGACGGGCAGCCGGAGGCCGCCTCGGGGCAGGACAAGCGGCCGCGCCCTGAGTGCAGCTTGCAAAACGCTGAGCCGAGCCACGCCGGGAGGGAACGGGCATCCCGGTTGCCGGGGCTGGGGGTGCGGTGGGCTTCTCGCACGTGTCCGTTGTCGTCGGGCTGTCCCTCCGCATGGTCACTGACACCTGTCACCACCCACCTTTCTAATTTTGTCAGTCTCCTGGTTTGACTTGGATTCTCTGTGGTCCCACGGGGTCCGGTCCTCACTGAGCCTCGGGCCTTGGGCGCTGCTGGGCGACGGTGTCTCTCTCCCTGTGTGATGCCAGCCTGTTAGCTGCCAGTTGTTTACGGAGCGGGGACCCTGCATCCCGTGAAGTCACCCTCCGCCGCCGTCAGCAGGTGGCATCTCCCAACGGTCCTCGTCCTCCTACGTGCATGTGGTGGTCTCTGCCGTACAGCAGGTCTCATTTCCCTGCGCCACCTGCCCCACGCCCCTGTCCCTTCCCCGCGGCGTGCCGGCGGGGACATTGCATCGTCTCACGCCTGCCCGCTGTGTGTTCTAACTTGATTACCGTGGCCGTGTCTTCATATCCAGGAGTTTGCCTCTTCTTACATCACTGATATGTATTCTCTTTATTTTTAAAATAAAACTGTTACATTTCTGAAAAAAACCCTCCTATAATTTTTAATAGGATCGTACAGAGTAATTTTAGGACCACTGATACCTTTATCTTGCTGGGTTGTTCTCTGCATTATTAGGCTGATTCCTAGAGACTTTGTGGATTTCATTGTTATTAGAAACGATTTTTTTAAATTTTTTTTTTTTACTGTCTTTATTTATTTTAGAGAGAGAGAGAGCGTGAGCAGGGGAAGGTCAGAGAGAGAGGGAGACACAGAATCCGAAGCAGGCTCCAGGCTCTGAGCTGTCAGCACAGAGCCTGATGTGGGGCTCGAACCCACGAACTGTGAGATCATGACCTGAGCCGAAGCCGGGCACTTAACCGACTGAGCCGCCCAGGCGCCCCAGAAATGATTGTTTTTCTATGTTATTGCTGACATAAAGGAAAGCTGCTGAGGGTTTATGGTGGTGAAATATACATGAAGTAAAATTTACCCTTTGAATCACGTTTACGGGTACGATTTCGTGGTATTAGGTATGTTCACAGTGCTGTGTGCCCATCATCACCGTCAACTTCCGGGAATTTTTATGAAACAGACACTCGGCTCTGTTTAAACAGCGGTTCCCCTCCCTGCTTCCGGCCCCCGGGAGCCCCTGTTTCACTTTCTGTCTCGATGGATTTCCCTGATCTGGAAGCTGCAGTAAAGGGACCGTTTGTCCGTCCACATCTGGCCGCTCCCACTGAGCACGTCTTTTCAGGCCCGTCCACGCTGTCGTGTGCCCTCCGTTCCTTCGAGGCCGAGTCACAGCCCCCGCCCGGGCGGCCCCAGGCCCCCTTCTCCCGCTCCTCTGCCGACGGGCCCTGGGCCTGGTGCCGCCCCGACTGCTGCCCACGCGGCTGTACAAGGATCCGTGTGAGTTTCTGGCTTCTATCTTCACGTGCTGGGTCGTGTGACAGTCCCGGGTCTAAGGGTTTGAGGCGCTGCCAGACTGTTTTCCACAGCGGCCGCACCGGGAGCCTTCTCACCAGCGATGCACAAGGGAATGATTTCTCCACGTCCTTGCCAGCGCTTGTTAGGCTGTGGGTTTTAAAATCAATTTCATCGTGTAATTGATGTGCAATAAAGGCATCCAAGGAGCTCCGGCACGTCCAGGCCCGGACGCCACCGCGTAGCAGGAGGCGGCACGTCTCCACCCCCACCGTCTCCGCTGGACGTCTGGGTCCGCCGTTCCCTAGTCTGGGGGAAGCCGCCGGGCCCCAGGCCACCACGGATTTGCTTCTTGTGATAAGAGATCGGTTTCAGTTTTAAAGTTGTTACCAAAGTTTTATGTTCTCTTTGCTGTCTGCTTCTTCACTCAGCACAATGACCTTGAAATTCATTTGGTTCCTTCATGTGTCCGTACCCTTTTCCTCCTTACGGCCGTACGGATCTGGCACGTTAGTGCGTCCGTTCATCTATTGCAGGAAATCCGCTCGTCCCCGTTTTTGACTCCTGTGAGTGTTCTTTGGGCGGATGTACGTTTTCATTTCTCTGGGGTGATCACTCAAGAGTGGGGTGACCAGATCGCACCGTTGGTGTATGTCTAACTTCTTAAGGAAACGCCAGCCCACGGTGACGGCACTGAGGAGGGCCCCCACCAGCAGCGTGAGGGCCCCGGTCCCGCCACGTCCCTGCCGGCACCCGGCACCCCGGTCCCTTTCAGCCGTCTCACTCCGCTGGGTGGCCGTCGCGTGGATTTGATTTGCGTTTCCCTGAGGGGTGACGTTGGGCCTCTGTCGTGCCCGTGTGTTCCCACGTGCCGTTTGGCCACTCACACACCTCCGGTGAGGTGTCTGTTCAAATCCTTAGCCTATTTAATCCATCCGTGTTTCAGTCACAGTGTACTTAGCACACCGCGCGATGGCAGTTTCACACGCGCCGTACAGCGGCTCAACAAGGCCATACGTCACCTGCTCACCGTGACAAGTGGACTCTTGGTCCCCGTCACCCACTTCCGCCGCCCCCGCTGCTGACCATCAGCATGTTGCCTGGTGCAGGGTCTTTGTGTTGGATTCTCTTTCTTTGCCAGTCGTTTGTTTTGTTTTCGCATCTGTTTGGCTGCGCGAGTTTGTCTTCCCGCCAGAGGCTCCCCTTTCTCAACCTGTTGCTTCCAGACTTTCTGCCGGGTGAGGCGGCGCCTCCCTGTAGTTCTGGTTCGCATTCCCCTGGGGGTCCGTGATGCTGAGCATCTGGTCGTGCGTCGGGCGGCCCCCCGGATGGCTCCTGTGGAAAAACGCTCCTGTCTTGGCCCAGTGTGTGGTTGAATTATTTGGTTTTCTGGTGTTGAGTTGGATCAGTTCTTTACAGATTTTGGATACGAACCCGTTATCAGATGTCACTTGCAAATATCTTCTTCCGTTCAGTAGGTTGCCTTTTGGTTCTGCCGATTGCTTCCTTTGCTGGGCAGAAGCGTTTTACCTCGATGAGTCCCAATAGTTTATTTTTGGTTTTGGTTCCCTTGCCTCAGGAGACGTGTCCAGAGAGAAGTTGTTACAGCGGAGGTCAGATGAGTTGCTGCCTGTGTTCTCCTGTAAAGAAAGGACTTTATGGTTTCAGATCTCACACTCAGATCTCTCGTTCACTGGTGGTTGTGTGTGTGGTGTAAGAAGTGGTTCCGTTTCTTTCTTCTGCGCGTTGCCTCCAGCTGTCCCATCACCACTTGTTGGACGGACAGTCCTTTTCCCTTTGGATATTTTTGCCTTGGCCTATTTTTTGTTTTATTTTGTTTTATTCTCTTCTATTTTTAAATGCTTATTTTTGAGAGAGAGCGCATGAGCAGGGAGTGGGGCAGAGAGAGAGCGAGAGAGAGAATCCCCAGGAGGCTCCACACTGTCAGCGCAGAGCCCAGTGCGGGGCTTGAGCTCACGAACCCTGAGATCATGACCTGAGAGATCATGACCTGAGCCGAAATCCAGAGCCGATGCTGAACCGCCTGCCCTTCCTCCTTCAGCCCGAAAGCCGGCGGGACTCTTCGGGGCCCGAGCGCCCGCCTCTGGCTCCTCAGGGCAAAGCGGTGGCGCAGGCGCAGAGAGGGGGCCTCCTGGGGGGGGGCACTTCCTGTCTGAATTCCGCTAGCTTTTGTTCCTTCCCCAGAATCCTCCGGGACTTGGTCTTTTATGATTTGTCCAGAATGTTTCCGTTGTCATCTGTGGATAGATCTTTCCTCCCTTTTTTTTTTTTTTTTTCAAATGTTTATTTTTCTTTTACGAGAAAGAGAGAAAGAGGGAGAGCCAGGGGAGGATCAGAGAGGGAGACAGAAGGTCTGAAGGGCGGTCTGCGCTGACCAGCAAAAGCCCAGTGCGGGGCCCGATCACCAACCCGGACCTCGAGATCATGGCTGAGCTGCTGAGGACCTTTTCTTCCTCCCTTCCTTCCTCCCTTCCGACCTTTCTCTCTTTTTTCTTTTCCTGTCTTTTCCTTTCTTTTCTTTCAATTAATTATTTATTTTTAAATTTACATCCGAGTTGGTTAGCATGTAGTGCGATACTGATTTCAGGAGGAGATTGCAGTGCCTCACGCCCTGTGCGTGCCCCAGCGCTCATCCCGACAAGCGTCTTCTTTAATGCCCCGCACCCATCAGCCCACGCCGCCCCCCCACCCCCACCCCGCAGCCACCCTCCGGCCTCGGTCTCTCATGTTTTGTCCCCTTCCTTCTTCCTTGTTCCTTGTTTTTACATTATTTTTGCTTCCCTTCCCTTATGTTCATCTGCTTTGTATCTTAAATTCCACATGAGTGAAGTCATGTGATACTTGTCTTTCTCTGACTCATTTTGCTTAGCATAATACCCTCTAGTTCCATCCGCAAGGTTGCAAATGGCAAGATTTCATTCTGTTTGATTGCCGAGTAATATTCCATTGTGTGGGGACACAGACACAGACACAGACACAGACACAGACACAGACACACACACACCTTCTTCTCTATCCATTCACCTGCTGATGGACATTTGGGCTGTTGTCGACAGCGCTGTTAAACACTGGGGCGCATGTGCCCCTTCCCCTCAGCACCCCTGTAGTGCTGCGTTTGCTGGGTCAGAGTATAATTCTCTGACTTTCTGAGGAGCCTCCATCCTGTTCTCAGGGCGGCTGCCCCGGCTTGCATTCCCTCCAGCAGCACCACCGAGGGCCTCTCTCCGCGTCCTCGCTGACGTCAGGGCGAGTGGGGTGGCCCCCGGGGGACCAGCCTGGCCCGCTGCTCCTCGTCTCACGGAGTGAGAAATGGGGCGGTGAGATGCTGTGGAGCGAGTTGCAGCCCCCACCTCGAGCCTGGTACGCACCCGGCGGGAGGGGCCCCCTGTGCCCCCAGGGCCGCCCTCCGCCCGGCAACTCCCCCGCACATTCCTGCCGCAGGAGCAGCCTGCACCCAGCTGGCACGGCCTTTGTTTGGCTGGACGGACCGAGGGGTGCCGGCCTCTTGACCGCCTCACTTCCCAGATGAGGACGCCGAGGCAAAGGAGGCTCAGGTCTGGTGGATCACCCTGCAAAAGAGTCACTGGCGCAAGGCCCACACCCACCAGGGGACTTTCCCAGAGGTGTCCTGGGGCCCAGCCCAGGATCCAGGGCCAAAAGGGTCTGACCCTGGCCTCATCCATATGGGGTGTGGACACTGGCCCAGCTGGGGTCTGGGTCACCGGCATGAACACGCCTGGCACCTCTAACCAAAAAGGTCTGAGTGGGAGCAGGGATTAGCCAATGCTGGTCCCAGGACTCAGCCAGGAGGGACCCTGGCCACCCCAAAGAAGCAGGCTTGGGGGGGCACCCGGCCCCTGCCACCGCAGATGCCCCCTTGCCAGGTCCTTGTGGAACAAGCCCCACCCCCTCCTCAGGGTCGGTTCTGCCCTGGTGCCAGCTGCCCTGCCCCACTGTGTGACCGGGGCTGGCTGCAGCATGTCTGTGCTTGGGGCTGACTAAATGACCAGGTATCCGACACCCAAAACCCGTCCGGCTCCCCTGCCAGCTCTCACCCAGGGGGGCCTGAAGTTGGGAATGTGGTCTGACTTCATTTTCTGTCCCTTGAAGGCCAGATGGTGGGTGGGGCTTGGGCTGGGGTGGGCAGGGCGGGGCAGCAAATGCTCGCCTGCCCTGAGTTCTGAGCTCTCGACTCCCAGGTTGGGGGAAGGAGCTAGACATTACTGTCAAGGCACAGCCACCTCTGCCTCCCACTGCACCCTGAGAAGCCTGTGGTCCACGCAGACCCCAGACTTCACCTGGTGGCAGGGGTAGGGCCAGCGTCTCTGTGGTCAGGCCGCGCTGCCAGGGCCCTGGACGGGACCTGATCTTTCCCGCTCTAGCACGTGCCAGTGTCTGAGGAAGGGGCCCTGAGCCGGTGTGCAAGTGTTTCTGCAGAGCGGGCCGCCAGGTGGATGCTGTCACAGAGGACTCAGGATTAGAGGGGGCCAGCCCTGGCACCTTCCCTGTACTGCCCCCCGGGGGATGATGCAGGACAGAAAAGGAAGCGTCAGAGCAGGCTTGCAGAGGGAGAGCTCCTTTGGGGACTGGCTCTGGGTCACACACAAACATGGGCGCTCCAGACTGGCGGGAGCAGACTAGAGACTGCAGGTCGAGCTCGGGCCACTTTGGAAGCTGCCGCCCTGAGACAGCCAATGTGCCTCTGTGGCCCCAACCCGGCTTCTGGGGGATGGTCTGGGGGTGGAGATGTGGAGGATGCAGATTCCAGGGCCCGTGGGGGGCTGCAGAGGCTCCCAGGCGCTGGGGTGCTGGGGGTTCCCTGGGTCTGTGGGCCTGGGGAGGGGGCAGCAGGGGACAGGGTGGGGAGGGGCCCACCTGGCCTCACCCATCCAAGGGGCGGGGTCCTCACTCCACTGCCCATTTTGTGGTCTGGGGGTCTGGTTTTCTCGCACCCCCTCTGGAGCCTGGTGGGGGAGGGGAGAAGTTCACCTGGGGCCACTTTCCAGAACTCTCCCTGAGCACCGGGCTCCCAGCCCGCTGAGAGGGGCTGCTGCATCATGACCCCGGGTGGGGCTGACCCAGGCTTGGGCGGAGGCTCACTGGCAGGAAGGGATGTCTCTGCTTCACCACGCCCAGGGCAGGACAGCCTCCCGTCCTGGGCCTCCCTGGGAGGGGTGAATGTAGTGTGGATCACACTGGTTTGGTCTCCCGCAGGCCCCCACCCTGCCCTGGGACAATACTCCACACTTACACCCACACTGGGCGGCGAGGGCCCCGAACCCCACTCCAGAAATGCAGAGGGTGTCTCCCCACCCAAGGGTAGGAAGGGTGTTGTACCCACAAGACACGGAGGCCTCTGTCTTGGGAGGGAGCTCAGAAGGGAAAGCCGGAGGGCAGGTGGGCCCCAGAGGGTTTGTCCAGCAGGGCCTTGGGTTTGCACAAAGCCTGGCAGGTGCCAGGAGCAGGATGGGGGGAGCGAGCGGCCACACCCCAGGGTGTGGGCGTCACTCACATCTATCCCCAGCCCTGGTGCGAATGTGGAATCGGGCCAGCCTGGGCCAGAGGCGGCCCTGCCTTTACACTCTACTCTCCCGCCCTGCCCTAACCAGCTGCCAGCCTGGCCTCTCACTGCGGGGGGCCAGGCTGACTCAGACTCAACACCCCCTGCAGGAGGGGCCGGTTTCCCAGAGCGGGCGGGTCAGGTGGACAGGTCGGTCCTGAGAGCAGGGCTGGAGGCCCAGAGACACCACCTGCGGGGGCCTGAGACCCTTCCAGACCCATAAGGCCCTGCACTGGCCCAGGGTGAGGCGGGGGAGGGGTGACAAGAGGGGTGGGGGGGAAGCCAGGGGGATGGGGAGGCAGGGGCGATGGGGGAGGTTGTTTACCCAAACGGTGGGGACATCAGAGCTGCTGTCCTTCACAGACAATGGCCTTGCAGGCTGCTCTAGCTCCCCTGGGGTCCCGTGGGACCCCCACCCACCGCAGCCTCCTGCTGTGGCTTCTCAGCCTCGGTGAGTAACGGGTGGCTGCTGCAGAGATTGGGGGGCCAGACAGCTGAGGGGCCTCAAGAAGGGCTCTCCCTGCCCACGCCTCCTCCCTGGCTGTGGGCAGGGCCTCCCACCCCCGTCCTGGCGGGGGCCCTGAGGGCAGACAGCTGTTCCAACTTCTAGGTAGGTGCCCTGAGCCCTGGGTAGGCTGCGGGCCGTATCTCTGTCCCCAGAAGTGATTGTGTCCGGCTGCCCGGCTGGACCGCAGGGCAGTGATGGGGGCTCGGGCTGCACTGTGAGTGTCCGTGGAAGACGCAACTCATCGCCCTGCGCAGCGAGGTCTTAGGAGGATGTGGGAGGCCCAGGCTCCTTGGGGGGGGGGCTGTGACATCATGGGGTACAGAGGCCTAAGTCTGTGGGGTGTGCACAGTGTTGGGGGGCAGCTCTGCCTCCTTCCTACGCAGGGTGGGGGCCTGTAGCAGACACACCTGGGATCCCTGGCTGTCCCTTCAAGCCTTGTGCTCCTCCCCTGTAGGGTGGATGCTACCTTCCAGGGCCCAGGCTGCAGACTCAAGACCAGTAAGTTCCCTCTGGGGAAACCGAGGAAGGTGTCTGGCCCTGGGAAGGGGGCCTCCGACCCCGAGCTGTGCACAGCTCAGCTGCAGCCATGTTCTGTCCTCAGGGTGTCATGACCCCCTGGCTGCGAGGCACCCCCTGGGACCTGTCTTGGCAGCGGCCTGAGCTGGCTGCCATCCTTCCGAGGGGCCGGCGGGACACCGAGAGTATGTGGGACACCCTGCCCCGTGGGCTGTCGGGAGACGTGGGGATGGGCCAGTGTTGCAGGGTCGTACCTGCCTATACCTGTGCCCCTTTCTGGCCACTCAGCTTGCTCAACTGTGACAATCCCAGAGAATGGACAGAATCACCCCATTCTGCTGATGTGTAAACTGAGGCTTGGAGGGCATCACACATTGCCTGGGGTCTCTGGGAGGTTTAGGAGGAGGAGGCTGACAAGCGACGTCCAGCCCTCAATCCCCTGCCTGCTCCCGCAGAGAAGGGCTGCCCCCCGGAGCGCAGGGCCCGCGTGGTGGATGAAAACCTTGTCTTCTACGAGCCCTGGGAGCTGGCGGCCTGTGTGGACGGGACGCTGCTGGCCGCTCACATGGACCGTGTGAACACGCTGCCCTTCACCTACCAGCAGCTGGAAGTTTTTAAGCGCAAATTGGACGAGGTAGTTCATGACAGGCTCACGCCTGCCCACCCCACCCGGGCTGCCCCCAGCCGCCCAGTCACCTCCCCGGGCAGCTCTATCCACAGGGGTACCCCGAGTCCCTGGTCCAGCACCTCGGGCACTTCTTCCGTGAGCTCACCCCCGAGGACATCCACAAGTGGAACGTGACATCCCTGGAAACCGTGAAGTCTCTTCTTAAAGTCAGCAGAGGGCAGGAAATGGATGCACAGGTGCAGAGGGAGCAGGTGGTGGGAGGCTGTGCAGGCCCCGGGGGGGGGGAGTGTCTCCTTGCCCACGGCACCCGTGGCCTCCTTCCACAGGTGGCTGCCCTGATTGCCCGCTACCTGGCGGGAGGGGGTGAGCTGGACAAGGCCACCCTGGACGCCCTGGCGGCTCTCCATCCCACATACCTGTGCCTCCTCAGTCCTGAGCAGCTGGGTGCGGTGCAGCCCAGCGCTGTCCGGTGAGTGCCGGGGTCTGCCGGGTGTGGCGGGCACGCTGCGCTCCAGGCTCACTGTGCGGGGCTCTGCTGCCTCCCCAGGGCGGCCAGGCCCCCTGACCTGGCTGCGTGCGGCCCGGTGCAGATGGATGTTCTCTATCCCAAGGCCCGAGTTGCCTTCCAGAACATGAGCGGGTCTGAATACTTCGAGAAGATCAAGCCCTACCTGGGTGAGCCGGGAGGACACCCAGGGGGGTGTGACGGCCAGGGTGATGGCAGGACCCCGGCTCCTGCCTCACTAGGCTGCTGGTGCTCGTGTGCCCTGTGCCCTTACGAGTGTGTGTAGGTGGAGACCCTGTGAGTTCTGAGTCGCACCAGACGCTCCCTCGGCCACCTCCAGCCTCGCCACGCACCCTGAGCTCAGATGGTCACCAGGGGAACCCGGGGCCCAGAAATTCTTTAGGAAAAGGGAATCTTGGTGAAGAAAGAGGGCTTCCTGCAGCCTCTGGTCAGGGGGTAGGACTGGGGGCCGTTGCGAGGCCTCACGCTTGGGGCCCTCTCCCCGCGGGCAGGTGGGGCCCCCACGGAAGACCTGCGGGCCCTCAGTCGTCAGAACGTAAGCATGGACTTGGCCACATTCAGGACGCTTCGGCCCAAGGCAGTGCGGGTACGGCCACGGGGCGGGGCCACAGGGGGTGGGGCAAAAGGGGCGGGACACTAGAGGGGGCACTTGAGGGGCGGGGCCAGGGAGGGGCTGCCTTCGCGCCCTGGCTGAGGTCTTTGCGCCCAGAAAGGGACGCAAGGGGAGGTTTGGGCGGAGCAGAGCTCAGCAGCCTTCTGGGGCTGAGGCTGGCGACCTTGACGGCCCCCTGGGGCTCCGGCAGCCGCTGACCATTGCCGAGGTGCAAAACCTTCTGGGTCCAAACCTGGCGGGCCTGAAGGCGGCGCAGGAGAGCAGCCCTGTGCGGGATTGGATCTTGCGGCAGCGGCAGGATGACCTGGACAGTCTGGGCCTGGGGCTCCAAGGTGGCATCCCTAATGGCTACCTGGTCGTGGACCTCAGCTTCCGAGGTGGGCCAGGGTGACCGGCTGGGTGGGGTCGGAGCGGGGGGCGTGGGGCATCTGAGTCACTTCCTCTGCACAGAGGCCCTCTCAGGGGGTGCCCGCCTGCTCGGACCTGGACCTGTGCTCACCGCAGTCCCGACTCTGATGTGGGCTCTGGTCCCAAACTGAGCCCGCTGCTCTGGATGCCGGACCTGCCCTGCTGTGAGGCCCCGCCTGGCCGCTTGCTCCCCGGCCCACCCCAAAGGGCCTGGGGCTCAATAAAAGGACGCTTTCCTTCCCTGCAGCGGTGCCCGTGGTGTTCTGAGGACCGGGTGGGAAGGCCCTGACCTGGTGGAGGTGGCTCCCTACTTGTAGCCCCTCCGATTTGCCCTTGGAGGACGGGGTCCAGAGGTTAGTCCAGCCAGCCGGGTGGCCCTCAGGGTCACCAGTCCCAGGGTCTCCCCTCCCAGTCCAGGCCAACAGTCAGGGTGCCATCCGGTGGCACAGCCAGAGGAAGGCAGACAGAAGTCCTATTCCCTGCTGAGAGCGTCTCTGCCCCTCCTTGGGCTCAGAACAAAGGGACACAGGCAGGAAGATCACCTTGTCTTTTATTCGAATCCCTCAGTGACGCCCCTCCCCAGCAGCACCCCAAGGGAGATCAGAGGCCCGGGCAGCGTCAGTGGTTTGGGGCTGGCCTTGGAGTGGGCCCAGGTCCTCATCCCAGCTCTGTGTCCGGGGAGCTGGATGTGGGTGGGGGGCAGCCCTGCAGGGCCCCAGGATGCGGGACATGGCCACCTCCGCCTACCGGCCCCGGTTTCCCTGCACGTGGTGCTGGGCCAGCGCCATCTTCAGAGGCCATGGTGCAGGTGCCCCAGGAGCGATCCTGGCGGAGCCCTGGGGTGCCCCAGTAAACCAGCCATAGGAGGCCAGAGGGCAGGGCCACCGCAAGGGGCAGGTACCCCAGGCGGGCTGGTGGGCTGCCTGTAGGCAGAACGTGGAGCAAGCACCCATCAGTCCCAGCTGTCCTGCCACCTCCCAGGCCTGGGCACCCCCTCAAGGGTCACGCCGTCCCTGTGGCTGGGGGAGGCCATGTCCTGCAGGTTTTGGAGGAGGGTTTTTACCCCCAATAACTCAGCAGTGAAGGCCACTGTCACCCAGATGCCCCCCGGGGAGACAAACAGAGCGGCCAACGGAGTGTGAGGTCGGGGGTCCACAGAGGCGCTGGGCAGACAGGGCCGGGCAGACGGGGAAGGCCCACGGGGGTGGGGTGGAGGGCAGGTTTGGAACGTACCGGAGGTGGGGGCGTCGATCCCGGGACTGCCTGACGTGGGGGCTGGATAGGGTCCCCGGGGTGTGGTGGTGGGGGTCGCAGTGGTGGGGCGGCCTGGGCCCCTGAGGCCAGCGGGGTCCGCGTCCAGGCCCAGCTCGCCCAGGGCCGACCTGTTCAGGCTGCGCAGCCAAGAGCTGATGGTGGGGTGGCTCCGTGCCTTCTGCAGGTCCCCCACGTTCTGGCCCAGCAGCGTCGTCACGTTGCTGACAGACAGGTTCTGTGAGGGAAGGGAGGGGGCCGTGGGGGGAGGCTGGGGGGCCCCACAGCTGCCGGCTTTGGGGCCAAGGGCAGACCTGGCAGGGCAGTGCTTGACTGAGGAGTGAGCTCAGGGGTGAGGCCTGGCGGCAGTGACCTGGGGTTCACGCGGCCTGCTGCACCCCTCTGACTTTGGGGTGCTTGGGCCTCCCCTGGCCCGGCAGCCCCCAGGGCCCACCTGCAGCACACGGGGGTTCAGGTTGGTGAAGGTGTCGATGTCCATGGAGACGTTGGCCTGGGCCAGATGTCGCAGCTCCTCCACGGGGGCGCCGCCTGGGGGCCGGGCAGTGGTGAGGGGAGAGGGGCGGGGGGCTCTGGGGAGGGGCGCCGGCACACGGGGCAGGGTCTCACCGAGGTAAGGACGCATGAAGCGGTAGTAGGCAGCCGTGGTCCCTGTGCCGCCAAAGGCCTCCCGGGCCTTGGCATAGAGCACGTCTTTCCGGCTCTGAGGGCAGGAGGAGATATCCAGGGCGCCGGCCAGCCTGGGGGGCAGCGGAGCGGAGGCTGCTGGGCAGGCTGGGAGCACCTCATGCTCCCCGCCTCTCCCCTCCACCGCTTTCCTCTTGCCCTCTGGACGGTGCCCAGCAGCGTCCCTCCCCAGACGCACAGCTGCCCCAACCGCAGAACGTGGCCTTGTTCGGACACAAAGTATTTGCTCTGTGTGGGCGTGTCCTAATTAAGACGACCTCGCCCTGAATTAGCGTGGCCCTGAGTCTGACACCTGGACGCAGCCGGAGCACACGGCCGCGTGACCTCGGAGGCTGAGGCTGGGGCGAGGTGTCCGCAGCCCGGGAAGGCCCAGGGCCTCCGGCAGCACGAACAGCAGGATGGAGTGTCCCCTGCGGGCCTCGGAGGCAGCTGGCCCGTGACCCCTGATCGCAGACTTCCAGTCTCCAGACAGTGAGGGGACGGTTTCCCTGGCCTTAACTGCTGGGTTAATGGCACTGTGTTTCGCAGCCGCAGAAAGCGAACAGCCTTGGGTGGGCCGGCCAGGCCCCACCCTCCATGGCTGAGGGGGTGTGGGGGTCCCTGGGCCGGCTCACCGGAACTCCGAGGGCCTGATGGCCTGGATCTGCCTGGCGCTCATCCAGCAGAGGCGGGAGCCCCCGATGGCCAGGAGCAGGGCGCCGCTGAGGGTGCCGTTGTGGTCCAGGTACTTCTGTAGCACAGCCTGGAGGCGGGGCCCCGGGTCAGTGCAGCCAGGTCGGTGCCCCCCCACGCCCCCTGCACCGCCCGTCCTCACCTCAGTCTGGTTCTCCAGCGCCACGTCAGAGGCCAGCAGGGCCACAACGGTGTCTATGGACGTGATGTTCCACTGGCCGATCTCGGAGCGGGAGTAGAGGTAGACCAGCGAGGTGATGAGCCGCAGCTGTTCCTCGGGGACCCCGCGCGGGTAGACCTGGGGTCGGGGGGAGGGTCAGGCGCGCGGCCTGGCGCCCGCCCACCCCCGCCCCAGCGGGGCCGCGGCGCACCCACCCGAGCCAGCTTGGCCTTGACGACGCGCTGGCACTCGGCGGGCAGCGGGTGCTGCAGCAGGGGCTCCAGGTGGGCTTTGAGCGCGCGGCCGCCCAGGCAGGCCCCGAGCTGCGCGCAGTCATAGTGCACCAGAAAGAGGTCGTCGTGCAGCGTGGCCGCCGTGATGTCCCCGCGGACGCAGGGTCTCCCTGTGGCGGGGGTGGGGGTGGGGGTTTTGAGCTGACCTGTGCGGACCTGGGGCCCCACCCCACTCCCAAACTTGACCCACCCAGCACTCTCTCCCCAGGCTTGACCTCTAGCCGAGAAAACTTTGCCCGGACCAGACTGAGCTTGACCTCGACTCCCAACCCAGGCCCGACCTTAGTTCAGCTCCACTGGATTCTAACCCGCCCCCCGGCCCCCCCGCTGGATGCAGACCCCTAGGCCACGCCCAGGCCAGCACACATCTTGGGTGCCCTCACCCCAGGATTAGGAGCCCAGAGCAGGGAGAGACCCAGTATCCTCAGGCCAGTGGCCACACTGACCTGTGCCCCGCTTGGGCCGAGAGGACACCGACTCGGCCTTGGCCTTGAGAAAGCCTGTGACGAAGCGCCTGGCGTCCCGCTGGCTAAGCCGCCCAGCTCGGTACGTGGCCACCATGCTGCCGAAGAAGTCCAGGCCCACGGCCTGGCAGAGCAGGCACAGAGACTCCGCACCCTGGCGAGGGGCTGCCAGGGGCTCCCTGGTTCCTCCTCCCGCCCCCCAGACAGAAACCCCAGGGCAGGGCGTGGCTGGAGACACCCGTCCGGCGTTACAGTGGCTGGTGGAAGGTCGGCTGGATGCCCCTCCCCTGTCCACAGCCAGCTGGACAGCCTCTCGCTCCAGAGTACCTACCTGTTGCACCTGCATCCACAGGCTGGAGCTGATGTAGGTGGCCAGGGGTCCCAGAGCCTGCAGCCCCTCTAGGTTCCAGGACCCCGGAGGCCTGGTGTGTGGTAAGGGGCACTGTGTCGGGTGGGGGGGGAGCACACCCTGGCGCCCACCCCTCCCCAAGCACACACTTTCCGGGGCCTGCCCTGCGGGGGACTTCCTGCTCAGCAAGGACCCTCTAACCCCATGCACAGGGGCAAGGGACTGTGGGGTTCAGAGGTGGGGGTAGCACCGTAAGCCTGTGTGCGGGGTCAGTGGGGCTGTGAGCCATGGGGAGAGGTCAAAGGTCAGCAGAGCGGAACACATTGGCGGTCTCCTCCAGACGGGGGAGGCCCGGGCAGAGAGTCCCAGCCCTGCTTACCCAAGCGCGGTCCCTCCGCCGGCCAGCAGCGTGTTGAGGGCAGCTTGCTGCGGGGCGGTCAGCCGGCGGCAGCGCTGCAGATTCTGCAGCACACGGGGGTCCGCGGCCACGATGCTGGACGCGTCCATGTCACATACCAGGACCCCGAGGAGCAGCAGATCAGAGGCACTGAGCCGCAAGCGGGGCCCTCCCTAGGAGACGGCAGGTCAGTGCAAGCCTGACCCCACTGCCCATCCTCCCAACCTGTCGGCCGCGCCTACCAGGCAGTCCAAGGCCGCACGCCGCAGGGCGGCCCTCTGGTCGGGCAGGTTGGCCAGCAGCTCGGTGTCCCCCTGGGCGGCGCGGTGGGTGAAGGCCCGGCAGTCGGCCTCCCTCACCTGCGTCAGGCTGTGGGCAAGGAGGGGGCTGTTGGGAGGGTGGGGACCGGCCAGTAGTCCTCTGGGGTGGCCCGGATATCCCTGGGCAGCTGGGGTCCCCAGAACTCCAAAGGAGACGTGCTCAGCCTATGCCACCCAGGTGCTGGGCTGGGAGTGGGCACTCACTTGTAAAAAAGCAGCAGGTCCGGGGGGTGGAGTTCAAAGTCGTCCTGAAGGCCGTGCAGAGCGGCCAGGTTGGCCAGGCAGCTGAGCTGGGCAGGGTGATGGCAGGTCACTCGCTTGCCCAGCCTCAGCCCCCTTCCGTCTGCCACGTTGGCCTCACCCTCGTGTGGCCCCTTCCCCGCCTGCCTGGACTCTGTCACCTGGACATCATGTCGTCTTCCTGTCTCCACCAGTCTTGGGATTGCAAGGCCAGCCCGAGAGTCCTCCTCAGCCCTGGCCCCCTGCACTATAGTGACTCAGACTCATTTATCCCAAGGCCACCTGCCTGCACTCCTTGTGTCGCTTGACTCACTTTGGGGTTGCTCTAGGCTTATTACTAGTTTCATGCTAATTTTGTAAAGAGACAAAGTGGTATCCCTTTCTTCTGTTTCTTTAAACTCAGGGACAGACAATGCTTGGGTCAGCTGTGGGTCGAGGGGGGCTCAGGTGGCAGGGGAGAGGTCAGCAGGCTGGGGGATCTGCCCGGGGCCTGGAGGACGCATCCCAAGGGGGGACACCACGTGACAGATGGAGGAGGGAGTGGCCGGTGCAGGCCTGGTGGACTAGCCCTCACCTAAAAACCAAGAACAGAAAGCAGGGGGTCTGCATGGAATTGGCGAAGTCCTAGAAATGATCCAAAGTGGGCGGCAGCAGAGAATCGCTCAGGGGAGGGAAACCCAGCCTCCTCGGGCCAGACCCCTGTCGCATCGGGGTCTGCTGCAGAGACACGCCTCAGGCGGTGGCGAAGCTGGGGCGCCTCCCACATGGCCCCAGCGCCCCGGTGACTCGCCCCCTCTGGGCCTGCGGTCCCCCTGCTGGCACGTGTTCTGTGCTGAGGACGTCCTTCCTCCCGGCCCCTGCCCTCAGCACCCCGGCCTGCTCCCATCAGCCACAGCGGTTCACCTGCCAGGCTTTGAGGAAGACCCGACGAGTCGCCATTGCCCTGATGAGCGCAGAGAGCTGGTCCCGGGGCAGCTGGCTGGCTGGCTGGCACCAGAAGCTGTGCAGGAGGGAGGCGTTGGCACTGGGCAGAAAGGAGGTGAGTGGTGAGGGGCAGGTAGCCGGACTGCAGTGTACAGGATGGAGGTCAGCGCCCCAACACCCAGAGGGGGGAGACGGAGGAAGGGTGGGCGGCGGCACCTCGGGGCAGGCAAGACCGCGGTTCTGCCCAGCACTCGCTGGCGTCCCTGTGGGCACGTGGTTGGCCCCCGGCTCCGAGCTATGCGCGAGGCTTTGGTGTGGCCCCAGCCTGGACGCGGGGTCTGTGCTCCCGCCCGAGGCCTGGTCCCAGCGGGCTCTGAGCTCGAGCAGGCTCCCCGGCCCAGCAGGGGCCGAGTGTTTGGAGCAGAGGTGGCCTGGGCATCTGCGGTGTCACCACGGCCGCGCTGGTTCCCGGCTGAGTGCTCTGAGTGCTGTGCGTCTAATAAAACCCGGGCACAGGGAGGGCCTCTCGTGGGACTTCAGCCTGATCAGCAGACTGATCGGTCAGTTGATGGATGGTCTGTGGAGGTCTCTGACTCCCAGGGGAGGGAAGGATGGCTGAGCTCAGCCACAAGACCTCTGAACAGTGCTTGGGAATTACTGAGTCTCTGTTTAGGACCTGAGACAGCAGCCAAGCCTTGGGGCAAAGGAAGAAAGCCGACAGGACTCAGGCCAGGGGAGCAGTGCAAGAGGGAGGGGTTCAGGGGCCCCAGCCCCAGCTGCACAGCCTGGCCACGTGGGTGGGGCTCTGAAGCAGGACACTGGACAGTCTGGGCCACCCTGGGGCAAGGTCGGTGGGTGCCTCAGCCACACCTGGGCCATCAGGTGCTGCCCCTGGAGAGGCACAGCCCGCAAGTCCCCCCGCCTGCCAGGGGATCAGCTACGGGACACAACCTGGGGGTTGGAATTGCAGGAGGGGCTGGCACTCACCTGGCCCACAGGTCAGCCCTGCTGGCATCCAGCCCTCCCTGGGGGAAGCCCTGGGCCTGGGGACGAGAGCAGTGGGCAGTGAGCCACACGAGGAGGGCGAGGCCTGGGCTCACCGGGGCACCTGGAACAGAATGGGCCATGAGCGGCTGATGGCCCCCAGCATGGCTGGGCCTGCTAGCGGGGGCATCCGTCAGGGGTCTGCCCAGGGCTCCCTGCGTCCCTATGACCACAGATGGTCCTGCCACCTGAGGGGAGCCTGGCCGTGGGAACCGCCCCCGGAGGGTCGACCGTGCCCCTTTGTGAGGGGGGCAGTCTCACCTGCTCTCGGGCCCATGGCTGTGCGGGAAGGTGTGGGGTCACAGGCGGTGGGTCCAGGACAAGCTGGAGAGGAAGGAGGTGGTGATGAGGCTCCCCCCCCCCCCATCAGCGTCCCCTGCCCTCCGCGGCACAGGGCACAGAAAGGGCGGTGCGGTCCGGGTCGCACAGGATGGCTGCCCCAGAAGTGCGACTCTCTGCCTTTGGGGAGGGTAACAACCCCACAAACAATGCCTCCGAGGAGCCAAAGGGAGCGGCAGGAGGGGGCCGGGCCTTCCTTATCGCAGGTCGGGGCTCGTGGGACCTGTCGGCTTTGGTGTCTCCAATAAACACATCTCGTCACAGCTGCAGGGGAGGGTGGTGGTCCCAGGAAGTCTCTGCAGGCAGCTGGGGGTGAGGCTTTGGGGGCTCCCCAACCTGTTCCCCTACCTGGGCGATCTAGAAAGCTCTCCTCTCCTCCAGGGCCTCCGACACCCAGCCAGAGAACTTGCCTCTGGCCACAACCCCCACCAATGGCCCCAGGCAGCTCTGCCCAGCCTGCCGATGGAGGTAGGCCCTAAGGGGGGTGTCGGGTGCCTGTGGGCTTCTAGCTTCCACCCGGCCTCGGGGATTCCTATCCTAGGCAGGGGGTAAAGTGGAAGCTGACAGAGGCGCGGCTCCCCAGCCAGAGCCACACTGAGACGGAGTCACAGCTGGTGCCCTGGAGGTCTGGGTGGCCGCACCCTGCCCCCGCCCTCACTTCTCACCTGGGCTCCAAGACCATCTGCCTGCCTCCGCGCCCCGCGGTCCAACGCCGGGGTGTAAGCCAGGTGATAGGAGCTCCTCTAGTGACCCCAGCCCCCGAGGGTGTCAGCCCCTGCAGCCGAGCCCTGGGGCACAGGGCTGGTGCAGGGTGCAGGCACGGGTGTCCCCGCTCAGCTCCATGCCTCACCCAGCACCCTGCCTGCCTGGCCACCCACTCCTGCAGTGATGCCTGCCAGGCAGACGTGTAGGGGAGGGACCAGGGCTGTGCCAGGTGACGGTGCCGTGTCCGCCCCTGGGGACCCTGAGCACAGCAGACACCTGCCCTCCAGCCCCAGCGGAGCGAGACACTGAGCTCACGGCTGGCACCCACCCAGCGCACACACCTTCCCGCTGGGGACCATGTCTGTGTGTTCGTACACGTGCGTGTCTGCATCTGTCATGTGTGCTGGTGTCTTTGTGCCCACACACCTGCCTGGGAGCAGCCACAAGCACGGGTGTGTCTGATGGATGTGTTCCTTGCAGGGACATCAGACCCATGTGGATTATTGCAGCTCGTGAGCCTGTGTGTCCGTAAGCGTGTGTGCGGTGAGGTGGGGAGGTGCTGAGGGCACCAGGCAGGTGGTCTCAGTGGCAAAGAGCTGTTGCCCGGGACGGGGCCTCTGAGGCAGAGCGGGAAGTGCCGTGGAACCTTATCCCCGGCTGAGGGGGCCAGGGCCCGGGGGTTACCGGGGCCTTGAACCCCACGGCGCTGGTTCAGCCACCGAGCTGCTGTCGTCAGCACCGCCAGGAGAGCTGCATGTGCCCAGGGAGCCAGCCTCACGGCCAAGCAGGCGCGTTGACCCAGGGCCTAAGGCGCCAACAGCTCGAGCGACCCACTGAGGCCTCACGGGAGTCCACTGTCCTTCCCACACTGCGGGGAGTGGTGCCCCACCAGCACACGTGCCTCTGCCGTGCAGCGGCCCCGCCTGCCTGAGGAAGCTGTTCTTGTGCCCCTTGCCCTGGAGCGCCCGCTGGATCTCCACACCCTCCATGCCTGCACACCCACGGCCAGGGCATGGGGGGCAGTGGGCTACGTGCGCCCCGTGTCTGGTCGCTGCAGCCTCACAGGATGGTGGGAGACAACCTCCCAGCCTACTCGTAGGAAGCACGGTCTAGACCTGGCCTGGGGGTGGCTTCCTGGGTCCTGGGGGAATCAAGGGGCCAAGATCTTTTATGGGGAGCAGCAGCCAACACAGAACGTTCCCGAGGACAGTGCCAAACCCTGTGCGCCTCACCATCCTGCCTCCCTGCCTTGGGGACCACAAGGCGTATCCGGCCCTCTGACTTCTGTCATTTGCTCTGCAGGCCCAACCCGAGGGCCCCACTAGGCCAGTGCATCCCAACAGCTGTCCTGTGGCTGGTCACCCCCAGCCAGAAGTGCCCACCCTGGAGACTGGCTGGCATTCTGAGACGGCGGGGGGTCCTGAGGCGGATGTGCAGACCATAGCTCTAGGAAGGGCTGCTGAGAGCCGACGGATGCTGCGATGTCTCTGGCCAGAACCAGGATCTCCAGGAACAGACGGTCCTCCACCCGGAGCCCGGCCCTCTCAGCAGGGCCGTGGGGTGCCCTCTGCACGGCGCGGGAAGGACAGGTCAGCAGGCTCTCACCCCCGAGGTCTCCCTTCGGCGTGTCTTCATTCATGGTCCACCCTGGGTCCTACTGGGGGGCCCAGGGCAGAGGTCGGCCCCGTGCAGGGATCTGGGACCCCCAACCCCCTCAAAAGATTCACGATCACTCATGGGGTCAGACACCGAGTATTTATTCTGAGCCCCTGATGCTCAGCTGCAGCAGGCTGACGGGGCTGTGTCGTCCGGGACTGAAAGGAGAGGGGCCGGCCTCGCTCCCAAGCCCACATCCAGGGCCGCTGGCTGCCTAGCATTGTGAGAGGGCCAAGAGGGGCGGCTCAGACCCTCCCCCACACGCCACTCGGGGGGACAGGAGGTCCCCGGGCAGAGTCTGGTAGAAGCAAAGGCACAAGGCAGTACCGTATGGGCAGGATGGGTCAGGGTGTGCGGGGGACGCCCAGCCAGGCGAGGCTGACTAGCACAGGAGGTCTGAGAACAGTGAGGGGCAGGGTGCTCGGGGCTGGCGGGGCCCTGGCGGGGCCCAACGGGGGACGCCCAGCCAGGCGAGGCTGACTAGCACAGGAGGTCTGAGAACAGTGAGGGGCAGGGTGCTCGGGGCTGGCGGGGCCCTGGCGGGGCCCAACGCGAGGCTGGCTCAGCTCTTGGCTCTGCCTCTTGCAGGGTGGCCCTGGGCAAATCTACTAAAACAAGCCAGGAGGGATGGAGCTGTGGGGCCAGGAAGCAGGCCTTGTTTCCCCTGGGGGAGAGGGGACTTGGAGGAAGGCCTATTCTCCAGACTCATGGCGGCCTGGCTCCCCCTGCTGGCCTTGCCGGCCCCTCTCCAGGTCTCACCGCAGCAGCCAAGGCCTTGGTCCCTGTCTGCAGTGGGGCCGCACACGGGGACACCCCCGCCTTGGGACGGGCCTAGGGTTCTCCCCTGCAGCCCCCACCCCGAGGGGCCCCAGCCTGCGCTCCCACCCACCGCGCTGCCCTTAGCTGTCAGGCTCCAGTGTCCACTCTGACAGCCACTGCAGGCACGAGGCCCGCTGTGCCTCTGTCTCGGGGGGCCTGGGGGGGGGCGTGGGGGTGCTGCAAGGCCTGGGGCTCCCGTCTGCGGGCTCAGGGTCGGGAGCAGCCCTCAGGACCTGGACGAGCTGGTCCAGCGGCTGCACCAGGGTGTGGGGGCTCCAGCAGGCATCGAGCGCGGGCACGAAGGGGTCCGGCGTGCAGGCCTCCACACGCTCGCTGTGGGTGGGGATGCGCAGGTAGAACGCGTGCAGCATCATGCGGAAGGGCTGGTCTTCCCGGCCCGACGCCTGCCCGTAGGTCAGGTCCCCCACGACAGGGTGGCTCAGGGCGCTGCAGTGGACGCGGAGCTGGTGCGTCCGGCCTGTGGGGGTGCCGAGGGAGCCGCTTGGGTGGGGGTGCCATCCCATGCCCACCCCCACCCGCTCACATCACCCAACCCTGTCCTGTTGCTGTCTTGAGACCCCTGAAAATGGCAGACCTCCCTGTTTCCTGGTGCAAACGACCAGGCCAGAACTTGAAAAGCGGTCAACTCCGAGAGCCCCTGTGGGTGGGGGCAGGGCCGGGCGAGCTGCAGAAGCCCTGCTGGCCTTCCGAGGCCCTCACATCCCGGAGCAAGACCCCGTGGGCAGCTGAGGTAGAGGGGCGGCCCCAGGCAGGCCGCTCTGGCCCTGTGCCACCGTTTCACCTCGAACGTAACAAAAGGGACATCGCAACATCTTGCCTGACGGGATGGGGGTGCCAGGCGCTCACCACGTCAGGGGCACGAGGGACACCACTAAGAGACAGCAAAGGGGCCTGGACGGCTTTCTGGTCCCCGTCCCCAGACATACCTGTGAGGGGCTGCAGCAGCACTTTGGAGACAGGGTCCCCCGCATACAGCCCGTGTTCTAAGACCACCAGCTCCGTGACACTTGGTTTTGGGTTCTCACAGCCTGTAAGGAGGAAGACAGGTGTGAAAGTTGGCTGGACCAACCCAGAACCCAATCCGCTCCGACCCAGCTCACCTGCCCTAGCTGGCCCTGCCCACTCAGGGTACCCCGTGGACCCCCCTCCCCCCCACTGGTCCCCAGGGATGTCCCCCCCACAGACCCCGCACCCCCCAGCCACGCATACCCTGTGTGCCCTCGATGCACATGGTGTGAGCCCGACCCTCTGTGCTGTTCCTGCCGATGGCGTAGTTGATGGTCATCCGGCTCTCCTGGACGTGTCCCCGCACCTGCCAGGTGGAGGGTCACAAGCTCCTCTCAGGGTCACCCACCACTTCTGGGGAATCCCCTACCTTTGAAACGGATCAGGCCTTACCAGAGCCAAGTAAGCCTTGGTGACACGTCGCTCCTTGAAGCACTTGTAAGCGCTGCCCGCTGCAGCCTTGTTCAAGGCCACACAGAGGGCCCCGCTGGTGGAGAAGTCCAACTGGTGGCAGAACCTGGCATGGGGCAGGGGATCAGGGGTGGCTAGACTGGGGGTGGCCACTTCCCTCCCGCGGAGGCCGCTGTGGGCCACCAGTGCCTGGCCTCTGCACACCTGAACCCATAGTAGGTGTCAGGGTCCGCTAACTCGGGGAAGCGGAGGCACAGCTGCTTCTGGAGAGAGGGGGTCTCACGCCACATCCTGCTGTCAATGCGCAGGTCCCAGTGCTTGTTCACCACCAGGAAGTCCTGGCTCTGGTACACCACCGACGGGCTCTCTACTTGGCCTGCTTCCATGCTGGGGGCCTGCAACGCAGTGGGGCCCCTGGGGAGTCCAGCGCACGTCAGCGTCCTGCGCAACTGGCGTGTATACCACTGTTCTCCAGGGTCCCCGGTGTGAAGCCACCGACGCAGCGTCCGCGTGCACTGGATGCTTTTCCACCCTCACTTCTGAGCTCCGATTGTGAGGTTGTCCGACCCAGACCCCGGGAGACGCGTCTTGCGCCCCAGCCCACCCCTGCGGACCCCGCTGGAACAGTCCTGCAACGCGCGATGGGAGCCGTTTCCCCGAGAGGAAGAGGAGCTGCTGCGCCCGCCGGTGGCCGGGGCAGCTCAGGTCAGCCGGGGGCGGGCGGTGGCGCCGAGCGAGGGGGGCTATCTCCGCCCTCACCTTCCTCCCCACCACCCCGGCCTCGAAGCAGACACCCTCGTCCCCGGCAACCCCGCGTCTGATGGGCACTGGCCCGCGGGTTCTGGGAGCACTTCCCGCAGCCCACCCCCGCCACTCCGGACCGACCTGTAGCCCAGTCCGGCCGCCCGGGGCCGCGAGGACACTGCCGGGCCCCGGCTCCAGCACTACGCCCCCGCGCCTGGCGGCCCAGCGACCCCGCAGTCACTCCTCGCAGGCCCTGCCAGAGCGCGCAGCTCCGCCCACTCCCCGCCCACGCCCCCGACAGGCGGCCGTGCGGGCCAATGGTGAGCGTCCGAGGCCGCCGCTTCGACTCGGGCACGTTTGCTCAGCCCGGCGCGCTCCCCGCCCATGTCGCAGACAGGCGGGCGTGCTGGCCAATGGTGAGCGCTCGGGGCCGCAGGCCTGGCTCGGCCCCGCTGGGCCTGCGCGCGCAGCCCCGCCTCTGCCCAGCTCCTCCCGTTGGCCAATGGCGAGCGCCGCCGGGCACGCCGGTCGTTGATTGGCGGAGCCGGGACGCGAGGGGTGGGCACGGCGCGCGGCCCCGGCGGCTGCGCGGGAGGTTCGGAGCGGCGGGCTGGTGCCGCGAGAGCCGGCGCCATGGGTGACCTAGAGCCCGAGCTGGGGGGTCCCCAGGACGACTTCTACAGCCGGTTCGCCTCCGAGCTCGAAGTGCTGGCCGAGCTGGAAGGTGGGCGCGGGCCCCGCCGCGGCCTCGTCCGCTGTAATCCAGGAGGGCTGCTCGGAGGAGGGGAGGCGGGCGGGGGCCAGGAGGCTACGGCGAGCTCAGGCGGGGGTGCATCGGATCGAGAAGGGCCCTCCAGCGCCGCCAGCCGCGGGAACTGTTGCCTGTACAGGCTCACCTGGCGCCGCTGCTGTCAACGTTCTCTCCCGGCAGGGACAGCGGACCTGTCGCCTTCCAGGGGTCCTTGGCCCACGGGGTGTCGGTCCCGGCTGACGTTCGAGGAGGCCATTGCTGGAGGGGATGCTGCCACTCACTGCTCTCCAGGCGGACCTTCAGGGGACCACAAAGGCAGTGCCAGGAAGAGGCAGCTGGCCGACCATGACTCGAGGGACAGGGCCTTGCCCCCCAGTATGTCCTCAGAGGCCCAAGGTGTAGAGGGGGGTGTGAGGCTGAATAAGAGCCTCTGACACTTGGTCTGTCTCCCCAGCCCCCAGGGTCAAACGGCTCAGGCTGGAAGTCGTGAAGAAGCTGAACTTCAGACCTGAGCAGATGGAAGAGCCGCCCCCTCCTGACTCCCCTGCTGCGGACATCACCCCCCCACCGAGTCCGGAGGTCCCCACTGAACTGTGGGACAAGGGGTGTGTGGCCTGGGGCACAGATGCCCCAGGGATTTGGGGAGGGTCCCAGGTTTTGGGAGGCCTGGGGCTGAGTGTGTTTGGGAGGGGTGTATAGTTAAGAGTGGACCTGGGCTCCTCCTCCAGTGGTAACAGGAGAGTGTCCCCGAGTCAGCGTCTGTCCCTTCCCAGGCACTTGGACACTGGTGCTGACATGAGTCCCCTGCAAGCCTCTCCAGCAGCCCGAAATCCAGTCCTGAGGCGGCCCCCTGTCCTGGAGGACTATGTCACTGTGACCTCCACTGGTGGCTGCCGGGGTTTTCTGGTGCTGCGGGACGACCCCGTGGGCACAGGGGTGCAGGTGGGTGTTGTGTGGCCACAAGTGGGGGCAGGGGCTGGCAACAGCCCTCAAACAGGCTTGGCAGGCGCACTGCCATCCAGGAGAGGGTCCCAGACATCATACCCGCCTTGGACGCTGCGGACCCCGAAGGATGTTCGCCTGGTCTCCGTCATCCACCTGGGAGGGCCTTCGGTCCTTTTCTCTTTGTCTCTTCTTCCTCTTCTTTTCTCTTTTTCTTTTTCTTTCTCAGCGCTGTCTCTGTTCTAGTGCAGTTTCTCCTTAGGATTCTTGTTTAGGGAGGGGGCATGTCTTCGTCCTGGTCTGTAGTCTTTGGAAAAGGCCACCTGGGTCCCTCAGCACCGTGGGCGGTTATGTTCCGAGAAATGGCGAGCGGTGTCTTTGCTTCCCTACAGGACCCTTTCCCTAACGTCTGGTGGCGAGGCCGTGGCCAGCTGGACCTCTTGGGTGTGTCCTTTGCGTCCCTGAAGGAGCAGGTGGACAGTGAGGTAGGATCTGCTGGGAGGGGAAGGGCAGCTCTGGGTTGACTGCGCCCCCGAGACACGCTGATCCCATCCCTGCTGTTTGCACAGCGGAGGCAGCGCCTGCTTGAGGAGGCCGGTCAGCTCTCAGACACGCTCCGCAGGTGACACGTGGACCCTTCCAGCCCCGGGACCCTGACCTCCAGCCTGTACTCAGCTGGGGGCGGGGGGAGGTGTGGTCTCTCTAGTAGCCCCACAGCTCAGGGCGGGATGTTCTCCAGCCTCAGGTCCGAGGAGGTGGGAGAGGAGGGTCAGACTTCGGGGGCCCCCGAGGAAGAGCTGGCTGACGGCCAAGGTGACTCCCAGCCCTGCCTCTGGGTGGACGAGTTTGCTCCTCGGTGCTACATGGAGCTGCTCAGCGATGACGTGAGGCCTCCCTCGTTCTCTTGTTCTCGTTCAAGCGTGACCCATCTCTTTGTTGTCAAAAAGTCATTATTGTCAGCTTGAGGGTCGTGGGCAGGGAGGGGAGGGTTTGGATTCGCCCTTTGCAAACGTAGGTGGGGAAGCCGAGGCCAGTGTGGGACTGGCGTTCTGCAGGTCACCTCCTTTGCCACTGTCATAGCAGCTGATGCTGGGACACGTCGGGACCAGGGCCTGGGGTGGTCGGGGGGCGGGGAGGTCCTGGTGTGAGCCTCACTCTGTCACGCACTGGCTGGGTGACTCGTTGCTTAGCGCCCGCATCCCCGTGCGTCGTTCTGGGCTCACGGTAGCAGGCTGACAGCAGGGCGGGCGCGGGGAGCCTCGGTGCTGGCGGTTCCTCCAGGCCGCGCCTCCCGTCCTGCAGTTCACTAACCGTTGCCTCCTCAAGTGGCTGAAGCTGTGGGACCCGGTGGTGTTCGGCCGAGAGAGGCCCGCCAGGAGGCCGAGGCCCGGTCCGGAGCTGGCCCGTGGTGGCAAGGAGGCCACCGCCTCCAGCAAGTGGAAGAGTCACGAGCAGGTGCTGGAGGACATGCTAGAGGCCGAGCTGGACCCGAGCCGGCGGCCCCGGCAGAAGGTGAGCCCCACCTGGCCGTGCCACATACGTCTCTGGGGCCAGGGCCTGTGCCGTCTGGGTGGCCGGTGCCTTTGCAGCCCCTGGGGGCCGTTAGGCGTGTGAACTGTCTCCGCGGCTGCGGGGGTCATGACATCAGGGTGTTGGTGCGGAACGTGATGGGAGTTGGAACTTGAGTCTGCTTTAAAGACTCAGGTGAGGTTTGCTTTTTGGAGGACCCTGTGCCTTTCCAGGACACGGTGACAGTGGGTGGCTTCTGGGGCTCAGCAGTGGCCGTGTCTCTGTCGGATCTCCCCTTTGCTGGTCTCAGGCGGGACTTTGGCTCCACAGCGGTGGCACGCAGCGCAAGCACGCTGGGTGCGGCCCGTTCTTCGGTGCTCACCAGTGGGGCCATGTCCCTTAGCAGTGGGCCTCACGGGGCAGGATTCTCAGGCTCAAGGGCGGGTTGGGGGCTCCGCAGTGGTGCGGGTGGTAGCGTGTCTTCATCCGGCCCGTCTGTCTGGGCCGCAGGTGGCGCTGCTCTGCGGGCCCCCGGGGCTGGGCAAGACCACCCTGGCTCACGTGATTGCTCGGCAAGCCGGCTACTGCGTGGTGGAGCTGAATGCGAGGTAGGTGCCCAGCCTCCCCGCTGCCCCGAGTCCCCAGAAACCCCGGCGGACTCTTTGTCAGGGCTCGCCAGGACGCGGGGTGGCCCTGTCACGGGCTGGTCTCGAGCTGCGGGCCTGGTGGCCTGGCCCTGGGAGCCTGTCCTACCCGAGGCCACGCTGCCCTGACGGGGGCCCCCTCTGGCCTCACTCGTTCCAGTGACGACCGCAGCCCCGAGGCCTTCCGCACGTGCATCGAGGCGGCCACGCAGATGGAGTCGGTGCTGGGTGCTGGCGGGAAGCCCAACTGTCTGGTTGTGGATGAGATCGACGGGGCCCCCGTGGTGGGCCTCCTGGGCGCCCTGGTGGGCGGGCAGCTGGGCGAGCAACGGGCTGGGGCTCACCACGCCCTCCGCCCACACCCCAGGCCGCCATCAACGTTCTTCTGAGTGTCCTGGACCGCAAGGGCCCGCAGGAAGCAGAGTCCGGGGGTCCGGCCGTCCCCTCCGGTGGGGGGCGGCGCCGGGCCGAGGGGGGGCTCCTGAAGAGGCCTATCATCTGCATTTGCAATGACCAGTGAGTGGGGGAGAGCAGGGGTTCACGCAGGGAGGGGTCTGCTGGGGGCCCCCACAGGAGGGCAGAGGGCTCCTGGGCGGGGGCAGGCCACCCCTGCCCTGCTGCCTGCGCCCCTGGGGCGGGCTGTGTGCACGAGTCTGCCCCCTGCAGGTTCGCGCCCTCCCTGCGGCAGCTGAGGCAGCAGGCCGTCCTGCTCCAATTCCCGCCCACGCTGTCCTCCAGGCTGGTGCAGCGGCTGCAGGAGGTGGGTGAGGGCCGCGGTGGGGGGCACGCGACCAGGGGGCTGTGGGGTGGGGGGAAGCCACCCTGTCCTGATCCTGTCTCCCATCCGGGTCCCATCCACTAGCTGACCCCAGGGTGTGGGGAGAGACTGGATCAGTTTGCCCACTGGCAGTATTTGGTTCCGAGCACCGAGCGAGGCTGGGCCGCTGGGCCTGTATTCGCCTGTGTTCTCGGGAAGAGGTGGCCTTGGGGGGGCTTTCTGGGGGGGAGAGCACCTACCCTCCCGCCTGCCCGCAGATCTCCCTGCGGCGGGGCATGCAGGCC
Organism: Helogale parvula; assembly: GCA_004023845.1. Taxonomy (NCBI): domain Eukaryota; kingdom Metazoa; phylum Chordata; class Mammalia; order Carnivora; family Herpestidae; genus Helogale; species Helogale parvula. Next base: position 12,226 of record PJEM01004209.1, on the reverse strand, counting down.
GACCCGGGCACGCTGGCGGCTCTCTGTGAGAAGACGGACAATGACATCCGCGCCTGCATCAACACCTTGCAGGTGGGCGTGCGGGCGGGGTTGGGAGCACCGCCGGGTGGGGCAGGGCTCAGCCGCCTCTCACTGCCCGCACCCCCTGTGCCCAGTTCCTGCACGGGCGGGGCCGGCGGCAGCTGAGCCTGCGGGATGTGCAGACCGCTCACGTGGGCCTCAAGGACCAGCGTAAGGGGCTGTTCTCCGTGTGGCAGGAGGTCTTCCAGCTGCCCCGGGCCCAGAGGTAAGTGGGCAGGCCAGCCCTGCCTCCAGCAGAGACCGTTGCTGCCGGACCCTGGGGGCACTTGGCTCCCCCCCCCCCCTGCTGTCCTGTTGGGGCATCGCCCCTGTGCACACTCCGGGCCATTTCGGGTAGCAGGGCGCGGCTCAGAGGGATAAAGAGGCAGGGCTGCACTCCAGCCTCAGGCCCCCTCTGCAGGCAACGCTGGGGCCAGAACCCGGCCCTGCCCCCCTCCACGCTCCTGCTTGGTGATGGGCACGCGGGTTTGGGGCCCCGTGCTGCGGAGGCGCCTTTGACCTCGGCTTCCCAGCGGTTCTACCACATCCTGCGCGTGGCTGCCTCCGCGGGCGAGCGTGAGAAGGTGGTGCAGGTAATCTTGCTCCTGGAACGTTTTGGGGGCTGCCGCTGGGCTAGCACCTGGCCACGCGGCTGTCCCCGGACGCTGGGTGGGAGAAGCTTCAGATGGTGTGTCAAGGAAGCAGGATGGGAGTGAGGGGTGGTGGACACGGGGCGCGGGGGAGATTTCTCAGAGAGGACGGCAAACAGGCAGAGGCCCTGGGGGGAGGGACTAGCTGGTGCAAGGGGGGGACGCCCTGCGTGGGCTGGCAGGGAGGGGAAGTGGGCCGGGTCGTGGTGGGGTCACTCCATTTGCTGGTCGGGACCCATCTGGCTGGGGCGGACGACACAGATGCTCCCCACCCCTGGGATAAGCTGCCTCCCTAAGCAGCTTTGGGTTAGCGGGCGATCTGGTAAATCTGGAATCCATGCCGGGGCGGGGGTGTGCCGCAGCCTGAGGGGACGGGACTCTCACGTGGAACGGGATCGGGGCTTTTGTGCCCTGGGTTCCGACCATAGAACCTCCTTTGGGGGGGGGTCGGGTTCTCCACCGCGTCTGTCGGGGATGTGGTCAGAACAGTGGGGGTGGCAGGCTGGGCCTTCTGGGCTGGTGTTTGCAGATGTCCCCGAGGCCCTGCACTCGGGCCGGGTGGGAGGCGGAGGGTCGTGGTGCGCAGCGCTTACGTAGCGGGCTGGGGGCCGAGGCCGGAGGGGTTCAGGGACCCCCCACCCGCTCCCCCCAGGGCCTGTTCGACAACTTCCTGCGGCTGCGGCTGCGGGACTCCAGCCTGGGGGCCGTGTGCGCGGCCCTCGACTGGCTGGCCCTCGACGACCTGCTGAGCCGGGCCGCCCACCACAGCCAGAACTTCCAGTTGCTGCGCTACCTGCCCTTCCTGCCGGCCGCCTTCCACCTGCTCTTTGCCTCCAGCCACGTGCCAAGGATCGCTTTCCCCAGCAGCCAGCAGGAGGTGTGCCCCTGAACCCTGCCCGGGGCTCGGGTCCGGCCCAGAGGTCCCGGGTGACCTAGGCCGGGTTCGTCCTCCGCCCCAGGCCCAGAACCGGACGAGCAGGACACAGGCCCTCGTCCAGACGCTGGTGTCGGGACTGACGCCCGCCACCCGCAGCCGAGCTGCACCTCAGGCCCTCGTCCTGGATGCCCTCTGCCTGCTCCTGGACATCCTTGCGCCCAAGCTGCGCCCTGTGAGTGCCTCGGCCAGAGGGGGCTGTGGCTGCCGGGGTGGGGGCGGCCCTGGCCGTGCTCAGCGTCCCTGTCCCTGCCTGTAGGTGAGCACACAGCTGTACAGCACTCGCGAGAAACAGCAGCTGGCCAGCCTCGTGGGCATCATGCTTGCCTACAGCCTAACCTACCGCCAGGAGCGCATGCCCGACGGGCACTATGTCTACCGGCTAGAGCCGTGAGTCCATGCGGCGCTGGGGGGGCAGGGGGCTGGGCTGCAGGTGCTGTGGCGGTCTCTGGGCCAGGAATACGAAAGCGTGGTCGTGGTGACCCGGGTGTCTCAGTTTTGCCGTCTGTGGGGATGGTTGCAGGGGCTCAGGTGCTGCTCAGCCCATGCCCCTCGTGAGGAGGGGCAGCCCTAGTGAGGCACAGTGCTGGGTTCTACTGCGGAGGCTCTGGCTGCCACAGTGTCCCGAGGGGGCCCTCGAGCTTCCCAGGGCTCTGCTTCCCCATCCCAAGGTGTTCCCTGGGGGCCCTGCTACCCAGCAAGGCACAGTGCACACCTGTCTCTGTCCCAGCCACGGGGAGGCAGGAGTGGTGACAGTTCTAAGCACTCAGCCCTAGACCCGGGACCAGGCCCTGCCACGTTGTCTCATTTCTTCATGCTGCAGCCCTGGGGTGGTTTCCTTCTCGTGCCCACATATAGTTGGGGAAACTGAGGCTTGGCGAAGATAATCTCTTTCTGCTGTGGGGCTCAGGCATGGCCTTGCCAGGCCCGGGACCCGTCCTGCAGCTCTTGCGTTTTGGCATCTCAGAGTAGTATGGAGGTGGCCCCTGCCTCTCCCTGCTGACCAGGCACGTCTCTGTACCCACTCTGAGAGCAGGAACGTGGAGGAGGTCTGTCGCTTTCCTGAGCTGCCGACCCGCAAGCCCCTCACCTACCAGGCCAAGCAGCTCATTGCCCATGAGATTGAAATGGAGAAGATGCGGCGGGCAGAGGCCTTGGCCCGTGCTGAGGACAGCCCCCAGGTAAGCCTCCGGGGCTCCAGGCCAGAGTCAGGCCCAGGAGAGGAGGGCTGTTGGAAGGGACCTTGTCCCTGGAGTGGCCCTGCTCTGTCAGCCTTCACCACCTGTTTCTGCAGGCAGAGGGGGCGCCCCAGGCCGGTGCTGGGGAGAAAGGGACACAGCCATCCACCTCACACAGCCACGAGGAGCAGCGGCTGGAGCGCATCCTGAAGAAGGCGGCCCTGGAGGAACAGGTGTGGGGGCCAAGGGGCTCAGGCCAGGCGGGTGCGGGTGGGGCTGGTGCTCAGCCCCAGGGGGTCTGCCAGTTCCCCGCTGCTCAGCACAGGGGCCTCCTCTTGACTCAGTTTGGACGTGGCTGCGGCTCCCTCCTGCCGCTGGGTGGGGCCTGAGGGCCTGGAGGGGCACGCGCAGAGTGTGGAGGGAGGCCGGGAGGGGAGGTGGGCGTCTGCTCCCTCAGCCGCTAGGGCCTCCCCTCACAGCGGGGACCATCCTTCGGGGATCTGTCCCCAAGACCCTGACCAGCCTGCCTTCTTCAGCCCGAGAGAGACTTCTTTGGTCGTGTGGTCATCAAGAGAGCGCCAGCCCTGAATGCAGGTGTGTGGGGGGAGGGCGGGGAGGGGGGGCTGGAGCAAGGCAGAGGAGCAACCATGTGGCCTCCACAGGAGATGCGGCCCCGGACGCAGATGCGACAGAGCGGCGCATAGGCACGGCGGTGGGCAGGAGTGACGTCTGGTTTCGCTTCAAGGAGGGCGTCTCCAACGCCGTGCGGCGCAGCCTGTACATCAGGGACCTGCTGTAGCCTCGGCGGCGCCAACGCCTGGCCCCGTGTGGGGCGCCCTGGGTCCCCCACCAGACGCCCCAGGGCCCAGGCTTGACGCTGTGCTGTTGCTTTTCCTCCATCAGAAAATGTACAAAAAGCACACACGTCCTCAAAGAATCTTTATAAAAGTCACACCTTTATAGAGGTGTCCCCCCTACAAAGAGGCGAGAGGCGGGGCTGGGGGTCACAGGATGGCGCACTTGCCCTTCTCCACCCACGGGTTGTTCTTCATCAGATCGGGGTTCAGGAACGGGTCCTTGGGGATCCCATCCTCGATCCACTTGAGGAGCCTGTGGGCGGGCAGGGCGGGCAGGGTGAGGGGTGTGATTCTGGCTCATGCCAAAGGCACAGGGCAGGGAAATGAGATGCAGGTGCGAGCTGGCAGCCCTGAGTGGGCGGGGCTCTGTGGGGTCCGGGAGACTTACTCAGGGATGGTCTTGGAGGACATCTCCCTCTTGAAAGCCAGCTGGTACTTGAGGCTTTCTACCTCTTTTTTCATCTGGGGCACGTCCCACTCCTCCATTGCGTCGGGGGCTTCGGAAGTGGCCAGCCTGGGGCTGGAGGGCGCAACGGGAAGCAACAGCCAGGGGCCTGCCAGCCTACAGTCACCCCGGATGCCCCCTCCCCACTGGTGAGGGCACCCCCACCCAGAGGAGGGAGGGCGGCCCACCCTTGCACACCCAATCTACGGCTTGGGAGGTCCTCAGGGGCTTCACCACCCATTTCCCAGGGTCCACACAGGCACCCGCACAGTCCACAGGGTGCAGGGTGGGCCTGGAGCTGAGGTCCCACTAATGAGGCCCCATGTGCCTGCCCTTCCCCTCGTGGAGCTAATTAGCTTCGGAGAAAACTTTACTCTGAGCTCCGAGGCCTCGCCTCCCACCCCCACGAAAGCCTTACCACTGCTTGGTCTCTGGTTTGGAAAGAAAAGGACAGTGTTGCAGCGACAGCAGGGCCGGGCAGACGGCACATGTGGGTTCCCAGAATCCCACCCTCACAACCGCCAGGCCTACTTCCCACCCTGGTTGCAGAGGGGGCAACCCAGACCATCATGTAAGGGCTGGGGCCCTACTTGGTTTCCTTCCAGGGCCTTTCTTCCATTTGCATGGGGAAGCCTACCCAGAGGAAGTTAATCCAAGGGCCAGGAGGATTTGGCTGCAATTTGCATCTCTGGCCTCGAGGCTGCTGGGAGGAGGTGCTGAGAACCTTGGGGTCCCAGGCTGCACTGCAGGTTTGGGACTGGGGGGGGGGGCGCTGCAGCCTGCTCCTGCCTAGTGCTGCTCTGAGTACTGTCCACAAACCGTCTGGCCCAGTTTCTGCTCGAGCACCAGCCTGGCAAAGCGGGTTGCTCCCTGCCTCCTCCCCCACCTCGGCCCACTCCAGGGGCCCAGGGAGTCCCTCACTGCCCCCCAGGCCCTGCTCCCATCTCTGAGGCCGAGAGCCATGGGATTGGCCTTCTGGACCTTGGGAGGGTGGGCAGGGGTTGACAGGAGTGTGACCCTGTCTGCGTCAGCCTGCGGAGGGGACTCCTGGCTGGAAGATACCCATTTGCGGTGGGAGCCTGGTCAGATAGGGACAGAACAGCCACACTGGGAAGAGTCGTGGGAGGGTCCCTCAGTAGCCAGGGGGTGAGACCCTGGTGGAGAGGAGTCTGCCTCTTGGGTGGGGGGCGGCCAATGGGCATGCAGGTGTTCCCCTCCCGGAGACCCCAAGTTCATCATCCCCACCCCTGGCCGGGAAAACCACGTGGTTGGGGGTTCGCGGGGGGGGTGGGGGCCGCCCTGCCCACCGCCCCCGCCGCCCGCCCGGCCTGCCCTACCTGCGCGCAGCGCCGCCGCAGCCGGAGCCGGCCGCCCGTCCCGCGCGCCCCGCGACGCCCCCGGCCACGGCGCTCGGCGCTCGGCGGGCACTGCGGGCGGCGCGCACGGCGCAGGACGCGGCTCCCCTCCCCTTCGGCCGCTCCGCCCCCGCCCCCGCTCCGCCCTCCCGAAGACCGAGGGGGTCCTCCCCACCGGTGGGCTTGGGCCTGTTGGGACACGCAGGGCAGCTGCCCTCGGCCATAAGACCGACAGGCAGGGGCGTCTGGGGTTAGGATAGTCCAGGTCAGCCCAGTGGGACCTGGGCGAGCCCCAGAATCCCTCCCGGCCTCGGTTTCCTGCTCTGCACACGGGGCCAGTTGATCAGACCTACCTTGGACGGTGCCAGCAAGGGCCAAGTGACAAGGACCAAGTGATGGTGAGTGACGGCGAGGACCAAGTGAATGAGCGGGCACATAAGCCAGCAGAGCCCCGGCAGGTGCCCCGCCCACTCCTGCCACCTGGGGGCCAGGCTCTGGCCCCGCCCCCACCCCTGCCCTCCTCCTCCAGGGACTCCGCCTGACCCTGCACGATCTGCCAGCCTGTGGGGGTGGGAGGTGCAGGAGTAGGCAATGTGGGTCAGCTCTGGCCCTGGACAGTGGTCTCCCACAGTGCTGGGTGGGTGTTGCCACCAAAGACAGCCATTAGATTGTACCCCAGCCCTCCATGCCCCTAATGGGCTGCTGCATCGTAGGCTAGGTACGAGTAACAGAGACAGGGTCAACCACTGTACCCTCTGAGGTCTCAGCAGTGCCGACTGAAGGGTCTGTGGGAAGCCCTCCCCTGTAGCTGAGCCACCCACAGGTGTGAGCCTGTCCCCTCAAGGGTCTCTGGGCCTGCGCCCTGTCCCCAGGCCAGCAGCAGGGAGACTGGGCAGCTGTCCTGAGGGTTGGGGGTATGCCCATGCTGCAGTTCCCCCTAAGCTGGAAAGAGCCACACTTGTTCTTTGCAGCCCGGGGGTGCAATGTCCTGCCTTACGACGTGGTGTCTGGCTCAGGGGTGCCCAAGCCCAGGCTGAGTGGCTTTGGGGGTTGTGGGGAGGGAGAGGGTGTTCCTCCCTCAGTGCAGGCCCGTTAGGCCCAAGCAGACAGTCCCTTTGCCTTCTGCTCCTCAGGGTGGTGCAGTCAGGGCTAGGACCACATCTAGTTCCCCTCAGATTTGGCGCTCTGGGTGTCTGGTAGGCCCTGCTGCCCTGCTCTTGGGGGAGCTTTGCCCCTGAGGCCCCTGAGTGACGCAGGCGTCAGGCTGCATCCTGGGCAGGGGCCCCCCAGGCAGCAACAGCAGCCGCAGAGACCAGCCAGGCACAGCTTCCCAATCATAATCCTCGAAAAGGCCTGGGCCTGGCCCTTGGCAGGAGCACTGGTAACCTCCCCTGGGCTGGGAGCCTGTGAAAGGTCGTTGTGTCCTCACCTAGAAGGCAGGATGGGGTGCCCCTGACCTCTTGGGCTCCCAAGACCTCCCTAGTGTGATGTTGTGAAATAGGGTCAGCTGTGCCTCCCTGACCCCTGTCATGCATCAAAACGGTGACGCATCAGGAGATGTGGAACTGGGGCACATCAGAAAAATGAGGGATTATTTTTATTAGGGATTTGTGGGGGGTGGGGGTTCAGAGCCCAGGGCATTGCTGTCCTCCCGGGGCAGATGGCCAGCAGGCTGGCCTCGCCCCATCCCTGAGGCCTGTGTTTACCTGCCTGCCAGGCCCTGCGCCGTGTTGCTCCGGCTGCTGGGGGCTCTCCTGTGGCCCACGGTGCTGCTCACATGGGGTGGCCCGCAAGGGCAGGGGATCCCGTCAGCCCTCGGGACCGCTCCAGGTTTGGACTGACCCCCGGGCTGGGCAGATCCTGCCGCACAATCATGTCTTCTCTCCAGGCTGCACAGGCAGAGCTGTGGGGGAAGCCCTGGTGTGCCCGGGGGCTGCTCCTGGGCCCCGCTGTGGCCGCAGCTGCGCTCGATGCAGGAAGCACACGGCAGGGGCACCTGGACGCAGCTAGGTAGCTGCGTGTGTCGTCATGACAGCAGGAGCCGCGTGGGGCATGGTGCTGCACGTCTCTCGCTGCTGTGCGGTCTCTGGTCCCCGTCCTCACCGCAACACCACACTGCGGAGGCCACCACCCCACACGGTGGCCCCAGCGGTGCACACCTGCTCTCCTGCCTGTACGGAGCCACATTCCTCACCTTCCTGGACCGCTGGGCCGGGGCGGGAACAACTCGTCCTCCAGCTGACCGCCACCTTGCAGACACCAGACCAGGTCCAGGGAGACCAGACGCTGTGCTGAAATTAGCTGCGCTAGCGGGGCTGCTGGTGAGACCCAACAGGCTGGTTGGTGGCCTAGAAACGGCTGCCGCAGGCCCCATTGCCGGGATCTGCCATGTGGGCGAGCTGGCGGTGTAGGCGGGGCCTCTCCTCTGGAGGACATCGCAGGCTTCGTGAGACAGCAGCAGGAAGCCAGAGACTGGTGTGTGAGGGTTGCCCTGATCCCTCCTGGAGGGGACCTTGGAGAGGGCCGAGGGAGGAGGGGGAGGAAGCAGCCCCATCAGACAGGGACCTGCTGTCCAGTGCCGTCCTCGGGCCACTGTGACCTCTGGTAGAGGCCAGAACTGGGACCGGTGTCCGTCACCGGGCCATAAATGTGCGGGCATGTTGGCAACCCTGGGCCATTGGCACACTCGGGTCCTGCTGAGACCAGGCTCCTCAGAGAGCAAGACACGGCCCTGGGCAGATGGCCGGCCTGCACACAGGCACCATGAGGCCCAAGGCGAGCCTGCCCAGTGCCTCAGACTGCTGGGAGGTCAGACCCCCCACAACCCTCCCAGGACCACAGACACGTCCCACAGGGGTGAAACCATGGGACACATGGTCAGTGCCGCAGGGCCTGGGCTGGCAGGGGCAGGCTGGTCAGCGTTCTGTCCCAGGGAGGGTGTGGGGCCTGTGGACTTACAACAGGCACAGTGACCGTGGCCCTGGCAGCCCCACGGGGACATGGCGACTTGTTTCCTGCCCCGGGAGGGACTGGCAGTGGCAAATACCAGGACTGGAAAACCAGCAGAGAAGCCTCTTGTTTTACCCTGTTAAAGAGAGCTCGTGGGACAGAGACCGGACGTAACGTCTGCAAGCTCGGAAGCGAGTCGGAGATAACCTAGGCTCTCTTGGGCTGACACGCGCCGACCTGTAAGACCCGGTTCCGGGGAGGCCACGGGCGGGAGGGCGGATCTCTTCTGCAAAGCCTCTCCAGTCTGTCTCAGGGAGGCGGCTCCTTCTAGCAGCTCCGCAGCCAGCGAGCCAACGCCAGGCCCCCCCCCCCCCCCGGCAGCTGGCCTGAGTGCTCAAGGCCTTCAGGGCAAAGTGAGAGACTAGTAAAGCAGCTTCTTACATATATATAATTATGTAATTTAATACATATGTATTGTTTATTTATTTTGAGAGAGTAAGCCAGCAAACAAGCAGGGGAGGGGCAGAGAGAGAAAGAGGGAGTGGGAGAGAGAATCCCAAGTTGGCTCCATACCGGTAGCACAGAGCTGGACATGGGGCCCAAACTCACAAACCATGAGATTGTGGCCTGAGCCGAAACCAAAAATCAGAGGCTTAACCCGCTGAGCCACCTGGGCGCCCGATAGCAAAGCAACTTCTGAGCATCCAGCAAAGGAGAGGGCAATTTTCCAAAACAGACATGAATCTGCCAAGCTGCAGGGGATCCCGTTTTGGGAAGGCTGTGGAGGGGAGCCCGTGATACTTGCTGGGTACAGGGGACGCCCACCATGTCACTGGCTCAGGCTGCCCACTGTCCCATTTTCCACCAGCCCCACCAGGCCCCCTGGGAGTCAGAGCTGCCTCCCCTCCAGCAGATGCTTACTCTGACACAAGACAAAGGTCAAGTAACTTTGCCCGGTCAGAGTGAAGGGGGATCTCCTTGCTGGCCCAGCCCCATCCTCCCCCCACCCAGGGCCAGTGGCTGAGGCCAGACCCGGGGGACAAGTCCTTGGGAGGGGGTCCTGCTGTGCCGACACCCCCATGTGAGGTTCATATCACCTGATCCCTGCTGGGAGACGGAACGCAGACAGGTGCCACCTACTGGCTCAGGCCGCCCACTACCGGACAGGACTGGAGGGTCCCAGTGGCCTGGATGTGTGGCCCCCCAGTGCAGAGACAGGCACAGCAGCTCGCATACACTGAGGCCTGGGTCTGCCACCTGCGCGGGCTCAGAACACTGGCACATGGCTGGTTCTGATCTGACTACACCTGTAGGCCGTGTGGGGTCGCTGCCTGATGAGGCTGATGCCGTTTTGGGGGAGGGGGTCCTCAAGCGTCATCAGCGAGTCTACCCGTTTGCACCCCAAAGACACATTCACCATACAAAGTGGGGGGTGGATGTATGCGTTGGGCCACTGGGCCGTCAGGGCATCTGGCTCGTAGGGGCACAGGGGCATGCTGCAGCGACTGCCGAGCTCACCCCCATTCTGGCCAACAGGGGCGGCGGCACCACAGCAGCAGCGCGGATGCAGGCACGCGGACGGTGCTGGGGCTGAACGGAGGGCCCCTTGCGCTCTGAGCCTCGAAGCTGACCACCCCGCACGCCACAGGAGCTCTGCCCTTGCACAGGGAGCCGCCCCACGTGGGGACAGTGGCCTGATGCCCAAGTCAACAGGCTGTGCCTCTGGTAACTGTGGTGCCTGCCAGGGTAACACTCCCACCACTGAAGGTGGTGTGATGCCAGAGGCCTTTTAGAGACAGGTTCAGGGCCCAGTTTTTCCTCCCAAAGCAAAGAGAGGAGACACCTCGGAGATATCACTCTGTCTGCAGCCTCCCCCCTCCGCCTCCCTCCACGCAGGCCTCACCCCAAAGGTGAGAATGTCTGGCAGCCAGGGCAGCTCTGTGAGCAGCATGTGGGGAGTGGCCTGGAGGCAGAGGAGGCAGGTCTCAATGCCCAAGTGGCAGACAGATGGTGTCCGACAATGAAGAGGGGGCAGTGAGGGCAAAGTAAGACCGCGCTACACAGCAGACTGTCCACGCTGGATGTTCTGCAAGATGCTCTGGCCACGGGCACTGTATGTGTCAAGGCTGCCACGCATCAGAGAGCCATTCAGAGGTAAGCCAGGCTCACACCACGGGGATGGAGCCCAGACAGGCTGTGTGCTGCCCTGGGGCCATGTGTGGAGAAGGGGTGTTCACAGGTTGGGCCAGCTGGGCAGCTGCATCTGATGCTGTGCAGGTGGGTCTCCAGAAGGGTGTGGGTGGGGGCGGCTCACAGGCAATCCCCACTAAACGGAGAGGTGCAGGGTGGGCGCAGAATCCCCAGGAGGGGAAGAGTCAGCACAAGCACCTGGTGTTTTGGGGCCATCCAGGATGCCAGTACGCGCCCTCTATCTGCAGCAAGCCGCGGCACCCAGGAAGCTGCCTGGTCTTCCTGAGGACTCACTAGTGCAGGAAGTGTGTCCCCACAAAGCTGCCTGGCAGGAGCACAGACCCAGAGCTCCTAGGATAATGCCATCCGGGTGATCAGCTGCAAAACCCAGTGGTTATAAAATAAACACTACCCTTAATGGAAAGGCAAAGGTCGCACCACATACTGGAAGGTTTCACCAGGATGGAATTCCTGAAGCTCATGTCCACACCTGTCTCATCATCGCTGATCCAGGACCATGTCTTCGCTGGGCCCCTGGCGTTGGCTTCAGAGCCGCGGCATCTCTCGGCGTCCAGCCAGGCGGCAAACGGGCCCCGTGAACAGCCACGCTGGCTCGCCGACCAATGCCGCCCGTGGTCCCCGCGGGCGGTCTGAACGCGCCGGGTCTCAGAGACCAGCTCTCTCTGGGAGCACTTATGAGCATAGTGCCCTCAGCCCCTCACCGCTTCCCAGCCTCCGATCCGCCAGGCACAGAGCCTGAGGGCACACAGATGTGCCCGCGCGCTTTCCCCAGGCCGGAGGCTGCTACGCATCTAACCCTCTGCAAATGTCAAAGTCCTTCCTCGCTCAGAGGCCATACACAGCCCTGCTCTAACTAGAGGATCCTGAGCAAGAGAAGGGACGAAAGCTGGAGGCGGAACGGGAGGGGAAGTGTCTGAGGTCCTGCCGCGCTGCTGAGGCTTCGCCGAGCGGCCCCGGCTGCCCAGAGGTGCGGGTCTCGGTCTGCGTCCCCGCGGCCACCCAGCTCGCTGTCCTCAGGATCGGGCCTGGAAGTCCGGCCGGGCCACGTCGTCGCCGTGCGGAGGCGCCCTCCGGGCACTCGGGGGACCGCCTGACTACGGGTCCTCCCTGCAGCCTCGCGCCCCACCGAACGAAACCCGCCGGCCGTCAACTTTCCGACAGCCCGTTAACTTCCGCCTTGGGAGATCATTTCCGGTTGAGTGCCGGAAAAGGCGGGGCATGGAGCTCTGTGGGCGGGGTCTCGAGGAAACGCTACGCAAGAAGCCCGGCGGCGGCCTCGCGGGGCGCGGGCGTGGCGTGGAGGCGGACGCGGCGTCCCGGGGCCGACTTTCAGGTTGTTACCTGGAGCTAAGTTCCCAACGCGGAATCCTCGGCCACAAGGATTTTCCAGGCTGGTGTTAAATTTTGGAAGATGACAGTCTCCGGGCCCAGACGCTCCGACCCCTGGATGGGCGGGGCGGGACGCGGACGCCCCTGTACGCCTGGGCGTTAGAGACAGAAGACGGCGCCCAGCGAGGTCTCCGCTGAGGTCCCCGCTGGTCTCCCCTCAGCGTCACCCCACTCAGTCCCCCAGGTCTCCCCTCAGCG